>MU204413.1:5907800-5930466 GCA_017309775.1 Paedocypris sp. Pulau Singkep
TGTCCTATTCTACATCTGGTAAAAACAACTTGATCCTTTCGGTTATCAAAACCATAGTTGAGTCTTTTGTTGACAATTGGGTTCACTTCAAAAAGTTTGTTATTTCTGCATGCATTCCATTCGCACTGCCATTTATCTTTTATATATATATTTATTCCTGGCTTGATGTCCGATACCGGAATCTGGCACTCTGTCACTTGTTACTGAGACAATAAAAGCTTGTACTGTAGCACGTCTGCCTACAGACCATTGTTTAACATTATATAGACGCGCACACACGCGCCGCTGCATAAAGAGGACGTGTTTCGGTTTATTTGTGATAGTTTCAGACTTGAAATTCGGAAAATTTGTTTACGTTTTTGAGCGTTTATGCTTGTATTACAAATATGATTATAATTTTTTTTTTTTTGACTCACTTGCTCTTAGACTAGCTTAAATGCGGTTTACTGTAGTATGTTAGCCATAAGCAGAAATGTCCAGGACCTGCCCAGCCGAGGTAGCCTTGGATCATCTGCAGTCGCTCTTCCAGGCGCTGGTGCACACTCTCCAGATGTGCCAACACGTGTCCCAGCGTGCCGTTGATCCGCTCCAGCTTCCCCGTCAGCTCAGAGTAAAAGTGAGCGGTGGTGCTCTGCTGCTGCAGGACGCCATTCAGACTCTGCTCTGCAAACGTAAAGTACAGCACAGTCAGACACGGAGAACAAACAAAAGAAAAACGACACAAATTAAATCAATCAAAACTCCAGATCACAATAAATCGCTAGCTACGGAGCAAACATGTTTGGTTCATCGATGTTTAACTTTAAAGCAACTGTCATTTGCTTTACTTTACTTAATAGCTGACTGTGCACACGACAGGCCAACAATAACCTAATGTTCAAGTTCGAGTTGAGTGCAAAACTGAATTTGAGCTTCAAAGACTTCATTCAGTTGGTCATAACGGATACGGAAAAAAAAAAAAAACACAGGTCACGTGCTAAAACTGCCCAGTTGTGGCCTATTGGAAGAGAATTGGACCTGTAAGCAAAATCATCTGCTCATTCCCCAATCGCTCAGGATTATTGCTAAACAATTACATACATGTAATAGGAAAAAGTCAACGCCTCAATGGAAAGGAGCAATTCTGTTGTACAACCCAAAGTTTTATAATAACACAAATGTTAAAAATAATAATAATATTTAATGTAATACAGTTTACAATGAAGTTTACCGCCCACCCCTACTTCCTGTACTAAATCACACGTTTACCCATTTTGTCGTGGATGTCTTGGGCACTTTTGCGCACCACAGCCATGTCGTGAAGGATGGCGCTGTTTCCTCCTTCCACCGCTGAGGCCTGATGCTTCAGCCGCTCGCTCACATTCTCTGAAGAACCACAAAAGCACAGTCAAGCAACGGTCACATTTCTGAAGCATCAATCAACAAGTTCAGTTATACACAAGTGCTAAAGTGAGAGAGTTTGCCAATATGGCCTCTAGGGGGAGTGATGAATCTGTGCTCAACATTTAGCCATCCAGCGCAGTGACGCGCACGCACACACAGATGTGAGACACACAAACTCGGAGCAGTGGGCAGTCATTAATATATACACAAGGGTTGCCCCACCCATCTGCTGCGTGATGCCCTGGATGAGCTGTGCCACCAGCTGCTGCCCGGTGCTGATGAGAGCCTTCTCCTGTGCCAGTCTCTGGAGATTGTGGCTGATGGACACGTCCAGCTTCTCCTGACCGTCTCTCAGCACGCCCTGCTGGCTCTGTAAGGCACTGTGACCCTCCAGCAGCTTGTCCAGAGACGCCGAAGTCATCTCCCTCAGCTCTTTCTGACCTTCCTGACGACAACAACAACACAATCAGCGTTACTTATCAATGGACGGTGGGAATTTTCAGAATGTTGGTGTTCAACAAGGTGCTGGACACCATCACTGATTTAACCCTAACCCTAACCCCGTTTAAAATATAAACAAATGTCAACAGAGTAAGAGAGACAATATTTCCAACATACTCTTAAATCTTCCATGGCGTCCAGCTGACTGGTCGCGGTTGCAATCAGGGCATTGACCGTCAGCTCCGCCCGTCTGCGAAAGTGCTGCTGTCGTGTGGCATAGCACACAGACCGCGCCCGATTGCTGACGATGTGGTAGGCGTTCCAAGCATTGGCGTCCATGTCGGCAGTGCATTCTTTAATGGTCTAAATAATATAGAATAAAATGAACAAAATGTCAATTAGAACAGTAAAAGGTTATAGTAGAAAACATATATAATTAATCACACCATGTGTTCTTGGCACAGGTAAGTTCTGCGACCCTCTACTTCTGATAAGCAGTTAAACAAAGCCACGCCCAGTTTGGCGAGCTCCTCTTCTGATAGGCCACTGCAGGAGGTTTTAAGTTTGGCAACAACCTGTTGAAAAAGCAATTAATTATTATTATTTTTAAATTTATTTAATAGCATACATTTCATTATACATTTAATGCTAAAAAGCCAAACTGTGATTAGGAGGGAAAAAAAACCCCATAGATTTTTTTTTTATCTATATCCATGTATTGAACTTTTATACATGTATTTTTGGAAACTTTGCATTTCTTGACTTGTGTGCAATACTGTGTATTCATTCAGCTTTTTGTTCTTTTAGATGCATTTAGAATAACATGCAGTGAAATTCTTTGTACAACCATGTCAAACTTTGTATGCGGCAAACAAAACTTGACTTGATTTTAAAAGTTACTCCACACATGTATGAATGCGTAGGTGCAAATGTACTACTAGTTTGTATTTTCGCACGTTTTAACTGACAACTGTACCGTTAAATGGCACTTGTCCAGCGGACTGATTTCCAAAAGCTTCGATTCAGCCAAGAACTTCTCATCCACCACATTCATTTCAAAGGTTGGAGGCTTATCTGGCAGAACAGGAACGGAAGGTTCTGATTGGACGGCGGGAGCTGGATTCTTCAGCCAATCAAAGAATCCATCAGCGAGGCAGCACTGCAGACTCAGCACCAACAGCCACAGCATCATGTCCGCTCTGTGTGACAGAAAGGAATGCAGTTTTCAATCTTAATCAAAATATTCTTTATTCTCACACTGATGGTGTCACGGTCTGTACTTTACAGTTGTGTAGTCATCTTTTGGTTCAATATTATTACCACAACAACTATTGTAATTTGTATTGTTTAATTCTATTGTTACATATAATTAGTACTACGGTTAATATTAGTAAGTTCTGGGTTTCTGTTGGTTAACCTGAGAGCCCGCTGTAATAAGAAACAATGAGAAATTCATGCGGTTTAATGTTATAAACAAATTATGCGGATCGCAAAAAAAAAATACTGCTTTTGACGGATTTTGTAGGCAGACGCTTTAATTTACAGGAAAAACAACCCCAGAAAAAAAAACTATAAATGAAGCGAGAGGGCAAGTGGGCGTAAAAAGGGAAAATGTCTCTTCAAATGTGTTACCGTCGCGTCAGATTATTGTTTTATAGTCTAATCCGATCAATTATGAACGCAACAGTTTAACACAGTCAAAGACTGCAATCTAGATTACATTTAAGGCCTGGGATGCATTCGCTTACCTTTGGTAGAAACACTTCGGCAAACAAAAGTCCAAGCTCAAACTGCGCGAGACACCTGACGTGGGCGTTTTACCGTCTAATTGGACTTGCACTAGCCAATCAGAACGAACGAGGTTTGAGCAGACACGTCACGACAATTACGCCAAGCGGCGATGTTTACGAAAATTAACGCTGCAATTCCCAGTAAGAAAAAGAAATATTGAAAATATGCAATAAAAAGGAAAATTGAAAAAAAAAAAAAAAAAAAAAAACAGATATAGCTCTTGATATTTGAATTGTGGGACATACGGTATACAACCACTTAAAATCAAAGTCGAAATAAATAGTCACAAAATCAGTACCGAACTGAGGGTTGGAGTGGGCGGAGTCAGGGATGTAAGAGGAGAGATTGATTGGTGTCTCCATAATGCACGTAATATGGTCCTTTCATTTAGTACATTTCAAGTATTAAAATGTTTACCGAATTTTAATATACATACATTTGAATGTTTTGACATTTCATTGGGAATTTCTTAAATCATGTAAAACCATGAACATTAGTTTTCTTTATTTAAACAATAAAAACAAATAAAAACATTAGATGTAATTCCCCAGAAACAACATATTCATGTGCACTACAGTATAACATGAGTCATACAATCCTTGCCTCCTTTATTCAACGATGATTGAACAATAAAAGAAAAAAAATTCAACAAAGGCACTGAACATTGAGCATCAGTCAATTCTAGTTGAAATGAACTTTTTTTTAATTGACATTTTCAGAGTTTTTCTTTGTCGGCTGTGAAATAAAACCCCATTTTGACTCACAATGAAAAAAAAAAAAAATAAAAAAAAAAGTCAAACAGCAGTAGTGGTGACGACAAGAATCTCTGCGGTTCTTCACTTGGGTCTCTTCTGTGCTGCCGTCTCGCTGTCAGACAGCGCCGGAGTGTTTCCATCGTCTCTTTTGCGTTTATTCACCAGTCCCGTGTTTTCCTCTCCAATGAGACCCTCGGGAACGCCGAGGCTGCGCAAACACACGATGGCGGCAGCTTGCTCGGCGGACTTCTTGGTTTTCTCCCTAGGCAAATCGACAAAGTGTTAAGCGAAACTCCTCGTTTCGTTGAGCGAAGACGTTCCTCGTGTGCTCACCACAGGGTGGATCTGTACTTCTTTTCGGCCACAGTGACGGTAGACTGAAAGGCGCGGTCCTGGGGACGCTGTGTCTGAGGACGACATCATGACGACAGAGAAGAACGAGGTGAGATATTTAGCCCCGATATGAACTGTAATCCCTGCAATCTGGGAATAATCACTGATGTTTACGGAATCAGATTAGTGCCAAAAATATCAAACGTACATTTCTAAGAAAAAAATGAAAAAGAATGAAAAAGTGCTTCACATTTACATTTTTTTAATTTTTGCTTGCAATTATGTTTGTTTTTTTATTTTTTGATTGCAATCTTCACGCTTCCGTTTTTTGAAGCTTTTTCTGTGCTGCAGATTTTTAGTTTGATTTTTTTTCCGTCTGGATTTCTGGCCCAAGTTTAACGTGGGGGGCGACCCTATTCTGATTGGCTGGTGAGAATGTGATTGGCAGCAGGACTCCATCAATCTGCTACTTTGTCTAATGTTAGAAGCCACAATGGCCCGCCAATCAAAAGTTTGCCCATCCCTAAGGGACGGTACATACATTAGCATAAATATGCTAATTAACCGTATGGCCGTTACAATCAACATCTGGCCGTTACATTCAGTTTGATTCAGCAATTATATTAACAATTAGTTTAAATTATTTGGCCCCTTTTGAGATGCCTATTCACAAAATTTTGCACAGAATCAAACTTGGATTTAAACCGTTCCAAAGTATATATTGCAATTGGTTCCTTATTATTCACGTGTCAATTACACATTTTTCCGCCGAACGTTTTGAATGCACGTCTACGAATCCACTGACCGTCTGGTAGACGGGCTGGTGGAGCTTCTCCTGCCGACTCCATTCCAGCAGGTACATCTTGGGTGTGATCTGAGGCGGATACGCACGTCTGAAACACAAGGTCACGTGGTGAACAGGAGGAAGCGGGAGCAGTGAGCGGGAATGGCCACCGGAGGCGTCACCTTTCGAAGCGAACAGGCAGGGTGACGGCGCCATCTAGAGGAAGGTTCTGCTCCTCACGCTCCACCCGCTGAGCAGCTCGTGTCGCCTGGAGCTCAGCTTTCTTACTGTAGAAGACACTTAGTCCAAACACCTCGCTGAAACACACACGAGAGAAAATCTATAAAACTTTAAATTTAAGTTCATTAACAAAACAAAATAACAAATTAACAAAATAAAAATTCCATTAATAGGAGAACATAAGCACCTCATTACCCTAACCATAACAATACGCCTTTTACTACGTTTCACAAACTTGTGACTACTTTACTTGAACAAAAGATAATAAAATATTAACGTTAAATATCGTTTCTAAAGGTAGTAGAATGTATCTCCAGTAGGAGGTGCTATGATTCCACTTGCTATGTCCAAATATTCACGCTGCCTGCAGTTGGTTGCAGAGAGAACAAAGGTCCACGTGTTATCGTATTTCATTTAGTTTTTCCAGTGTTATTAAGCCACTGCCAAGAGTCGAGGCGTAAATAAGGTTTCTTTATTTCTGTTATTCAGCCAATTAAAGCTTATATGCACGTCTGCCTACGGACGATTGTTTAAAGAAAGGAAAAAGGACAAAAAATGCACATGAAAAAACAAGAAAATTAAAAACAAAATGAGTATAAAAGACTTAAATCAAGTTAAATTATATGCCAATAGGGGGAGAAAGTTTCACTTGATAAGACAGCTAGAAACAAGTCCTGTGGTATTGAAACAAGCCAATTGATCTATCACTCGTAAATCAAAGCTAGTTAATTTATCTTGTAAATAAAAAAACACGATTATTGCATAATTACACGTTTTTTGGCTTGTCAAGAAGGTACTTTATTTCTTTTAATAAATATTGTAGTTAAGATTTGTAGTTAAGACACCATTATATCACTAACAATAAGACATATTAACACAATTTTCCAATTATAATCACACAGCGAGTAATGGAGTCAAACTCATTACCATATTTCTTCATTGGTTTGGGAGGCATGAATACGCTTCCCGAACGGCGACTCCACTTTGTCTCGGAGCATTTGGCACAAACAATACTTGGTGTTAAATGGGTGATTGTCGTAGCAAACAGCCTGTGAGACGAAAAAAGACAGTTTACACTTTAAACTTCGTAGAAAATAATCTACTGTAGAATGTTCCAAAGTAGTCGACAGGGACTATTTGGAATCAAAAATGTTACGCTGGCATTGATTGTCTTTTGGTTTGGTTACTAATTAAACACTGCTTCCTCTGCGAATCCCAAGAACATGTTCGAGAATTATTTCAGTAATTCCATATGCTTGCAAATGTACTGTCCTTTAATAATCTAAAGTCTAAAGAATCTAAAATAAGAAAAGAAGTAGACTGGGACAGATGAGAAGATGAAAAACAAAATGTGCTCGGAAAAATGTTAATACCAATGTTGATATGGTTTTAAAAAGTAACTAATTACAAGTTACTTTACAATTTTGGATTTAAAATATATTTCTAATTACTGTGTCTGAAAAGGAACTTAGTTACTCAAAGACTAACTTAACTAAATACTTTTTAAAATCCCGGTAAACCTTTAAACAATATATCATTTAAAAAGATACCAGGACTTCAGCTATTTCAGCTCATTTCATTATTTTACAATGTAACGCAGATACATCATAAGTAACTGTAATTAAATAACCTAAAAATGAACAGTATTCAGTTACACTACTTTTTAGTGGAAAACTTTCCTAATTAGTTACATGTGTTATTACTTACATATTTCACGTATTCCTCCATCACCTTATCCAGAGACGCCAGGCCGTGGCGACTGAAGATGGAGGGATTCCACATGGCGGCGCGAGCGAGCATGACAGAAGACGCGCGTGTCGTCGTCCGAAACTTCTCTATGTCATCGAAGGTCTTCACCAAGTCCAGCGAGCCACCGCTACACGGAGATACGGCACGATTAAACGACACACTCACACACACACACACACCTCACACACTTACTGACTTGGCAATAACAGGGATCGACACGCTCTCGGCCACAGCCTGAATATAATCGCAGTGGAGGGGATGACGGGGTCTTTCCTCTTTCGTCCTAAAACAACATTGAGAATCACATGCAAAGTCTTTCCTTCCGAAGTGTCAAAGAAAAACTAAATATACGGACCTTCCATGCACAGCTATGGCTGCCACTCCAGTTTTCTCAATCTTCTTCACTAGATTCACTGTTTCCTCCAGCTGAAATCAAATCAAAAAGTGTTTCTTACATGAATACTGTACGTATGTTGTTCATTAAGAGAAGACAAGTAAAGAAACGATAAGTTGGAACTTTCTCCCACTTGGGGAGACTTTACTTAACCACTAAATATAAACTATATAAACGCAAGTACAAAAAGGCAAAAAAACTACAAGAAAATATAAAACCATAAAAAGAAAAGAAGATTTAGTATTAAGACTTATCTTAAATGCTAATTTTATACCTAAAATGGACATCAGTTTTTCAAGATTGAGTCATCTAGTGTCTTCATCAGTCTCTCCCTTTAAAAACAAAATAATAAAAAAAAAATATATATCAAGAAAATGACTCGATGTATGAATGTAATGAATCGATGTAGCTTTACAAGTTGTCCTTTTATTTCACCGTTGTCACAAGGAAACGCAAATTGACAAAATCCGTGGGCTTTTATTTTACTAGTTTTGAAACTGCAAAACAGAAATGACAATGAAAAAACCCAACTTTTTCTTTTGCAACACCATCACGATCCAAAAATTGTGATAGGTCCAGAACTCTTGGCAAACAAACTAAAATAGTCACAGCAGTGGAGAACTAACACTTCAGGACTCTCAAGATGCCACGTGGCAGGACACAGACAGACATGGGGAAAAAAAGGTCTCCAAAGCAGTTGACCATCATAAACTTTTTTTTTTCTTATAAAAACAATAAAAATTAAAACACCAGATCATTTGTTGGCCTTAAAAAGCAGTTTCATAGGGGCTCCTTCATTTGACAACTCTTCCTGCCATGGTTTCAAAACACTGTACAGGTATTCATTTTGAGCTTTCGTACAGGTATTAACTGTGGTATTATTTTAAACAGAAACTTACCGTAGGAAGCAGTCTGATTTTACACGTGACAGGCTTGGAAACTCCATTCACAAGGGTTTTTAAAATCTTGAAGAAAAATTGGAAAAAGAAAAAGGCTGATTAATTGGAATAAAAAAAAAAAACACTTTGGTAAAAATAAAAAGAAGACGTACAGCTTCAATCTTGTCAGGATCAGAGAGGAGAGCAGAACCCATTCCTCCCTGTGTGACAGACATTTTAATTAAATTCAAATTAAATCTATTTCTTCTCAATTCAACCTATACTGTATTGCTGAGATACAGACATTAAAACACTCATAGTTGTTTGATCTGTACCTTTGTGGAATACTCTTTCGGGCAGCCCATATTCACATCGATAGCAGCCACATCATCTTCACTATAAACAAGATTCAAGATAAATTAATTACACTAAATTCCAAATTCCGCGGAGCAGCTTTGCGTTTGGGACTGAGAAAAGCACTATATAAATGAACTTGAACAAACAAGTGTCTGATAAAGGCAGAAAGTCTTCTCACACAAGTTTGGCCACTGCTAAGGCCCTCTCCGGATCCGCTGTTCCCTAAACACACACACACACACACACACACACACAATTAGGCACTTGCTAGACAGAAAATTATATGAGACATATAACTCCAGCACCAGCAGAGATTATAGTAATGCCTTTACAAACATCTGAACTTTTAAACACGGAGAACTAACTTCCTATTATTGTCATCAAACAGTAGCAAAATATGCCACAAAAAATCATTGCAAGGAGAAAAATAAAACATGTACAGTGATTGATGACTTGTACCCATGATAAGGGCTATGTTTATAATTTATAGTTATTATATACCGTATATATGCAAATTTAAGCACCCCGCGAATATAAGCACACCCCTGATTTCCAGGCACAAAAAAAATATTCGTTTCTCGTTCAAATAAGGGAATATTCTCTTAAAAAACAATGTTTTTGTTTATTTAACAAACCTAACTTGTGACTCGTATGATTTGATATCGTTTTACTTGAATAATAGATAACAAAAAGTCTATTCTAGTGGTCAGGACTTCATTTCCCAAGATCCTATGCTCTCCAGTCAGACTCCGCACATGCGCAGAGCAATTGTTTCAAGCTCAGGCCTGTTTCAAGCTCTCTGTTTATCGAACGCCGTGTGAAGAGGAAGGATTATTATCCCCTGTGCAGTGACCCAGCGTTTTGATTGTGTCTGTTCCTTGGATTTTTTACTTCTTGCCCATGTATTTCATTTTAGACTGTTTCGACACTTTCTGCGATGACATTTTGGACTCGTTTATAGCCTGTTGCGCTAAGCTAAGCTAAACTACGCGGTTGTGGTTTATAGTTTCTGCTTTTTGTAATATGAATTATTGTACTGTATTTAGTTTAATCTTACTTCTTCCAGTACTATTTAGTCTCTGTTAAGTGTCGCGTCTAATGTTTCTTTATTCCTGTTATTGAGCCAATAAAAGCTTCTATTGTACGCACGTCTGCCTACGGACCATTGTTTAACATTATACAGACGCACACACGCACCACTGCATAATAACGACGTGTTTCTGTTTATTTCTGATTGCTTCTGACTTGAAATACGGAAAAATTGGGGCTTAAATTTACGCGCATATTTGAAATCAGCAATTATAAGCACTCGCAAAGTGGCGAAAATTCGGGAAAAAAAAAAAAAAAGCAGTGCTTATTTTCGCGTAAATACGGTAATTACCATTACATACTAATTGAATTAGTGCGCATTCAATTCCTAGCTTCTACTCACAATCCCAATTTAGTAACTGTAGTGATTTTTTTTTAATAATGTTCTACTTAACTATCTGGCAGTTTCTCACTCACACACACACACACACACACACACACACACTGACCATCTGAAAGACCACCCTGCCTCTCTCTTTACTGCAGGTCCGAAACATCACGCGCTCATCCGGAGCAACAAAATCCACAGTCTCCAGAACATCTGGAATAAACACACAATGACGTCATCCTTCTGACGTGCGAGTGACAGACAAAAACAAACACGTCATTTACCGTTCACCACTCTCTCACACTGGGCCATTTTAATATCAATCAGCTCCTGGGAAACAGAGATCACACTGAGTTCATAAGGGGTCAAACACACTGTGACTGACCTCTGACCTCGCAGTAAACCAGATCGGCGCCGTAGTCCAGCGCCAGCAGCCGCATGGGCAGCGTCCCCACCCGCACCATGGGCGCCAGGATCAGCTTCTGCGCGAAACACAGGCCGCCTGCCATCTTCCCTACATCATCAGCACATCACTGAGCGGCACAGAGCGCATTTACTATACACTCCACATCCTCAAAGTCAGTCTGCGCTACATCTGCCACCGCACACGTGTACACACAGCGTCCGCTTCCTCCAGTATGACGCGGACGCAGTGACGTCATCGACACGGGACCGCTTTTATGGAACTTGAAATACTGCGGATTATGAACAAGAAATTACAATGAAAACAACGCGTGTGCTATAATTTGGCTGTCGTTATTTATAACAGTGTTTATATGCTCTTGTCCATGTTTTTTGTCATCCGTCTCGTGTTGAATCTTCTCACAACACGTCTAAAAAACCGGTTCTTCTTGACAGATTGCGGACCTCTGTGTGGAATTTGATTTTCTTTCTCCTCCTCCCCCGTGTGTTTAGGAATGATCGTAAAACGCTTTATTAAATAAATTCGTATACATTTTCAGCCAATCACAATGTGTTGCACCTTTTCTCGTTTCTGTGCACCAGAAAGTCGCGCGAAGACACAAGAATATTATTCCGTCCTAGCGAGACGTGGAAGGCGTCTCGTTTGGGTGGAAATATACAGTATTAATCAAATACGGACGTGTGTTTAAAGTTCCAGGCCAAGTGTCGTGCTCTTGTTTTGGAAAGGTAGCTGCTTGTCATCACCGGAAGTGAGCGTGCGCCAGTCGGGTTGAGCGGAAACCGCCGCAGACAACAAAACAACCCGAAACTGGCAAAGAATATTCGCGATCCGACACCGCGGGCACATGTAGAGGGGCACGGGCTGGCAGTGAAGCCCGGGCGACGCGCTTGTAAAACAGTTTGCTCGTCGAACTCAGTCTGCTGCGTTTCTCGACGGCGTTAGCTATTATGCTAACGCTCAACACAAACAGTCTCGAGAAGTGCCGTTTTCATGAAGGACAGCGCTCGTTCAGCAAGTATAAAGTACACCGTTCGAATGCTGTACGTTAAAATAACCAACGATGTGGTTTTATAACACATTTGACACGTAAATACACAAGAGTCCTGCGTGCGAGATTCGCGGCGTTGGTGTAAACAAGATCGTCGGATTCGCCTTCGTACTTCATCCCACTGTTGTTGCCAAGAGGATTTATTTTGGACAATAATGAGTTGTTTCCTCTAGTCGCACAGCGTGCTTGTTTACGCCGGACTCTTGTACCAACGCCTCCTGTCAGTTGGGATCATCCGCTGGAGGGCGCAGTCATGCCGCTGCTGTTCCTGGAGCGCTTCCCCTGGCCCAGCTTACAGACCTACTCCGCCGTGAGCTCGGTGCTGCTGCTGGCGAGCTTACTAAGTGCCTACAGCACCGTCACAGAGTCCGGCTTCTCGCCTCCGGTGGCCGATGAGTCTCCCGGCGGCGGCAGCGGCTGGAGTGAGGAGGGGCAGGTGGTCGGCAGGGTGCTGCTGTTCCTCATCACCGACAGCTTCTTCGTCTGGGTACGTCAGGCTTTTGTCGACTGTGCGATCTCGATTCTACCCCCCTCGCGATCTCAATCCAGCATTTAACGGATTCTGCCAGACTGAATGATCTGTGACAAGCTTGTGTGTGTTTGCTCCATCAGTGAGGAAATCCGCTGTGTGCAATCATTTAAATATTGTAAAAGAAAGATGATCTTGCATTACTTCTGTCGTATTTTGGGAATGTGTATTTTGTCAACACTCAGCAAACCACATACAGCACACATGTACAGTTGAGGACAAAATTATTAGCCCCCCTACAAAAAAATCATTGTTTGATAAGTATTTCAAAGGTGCTTTTAAACCGAGCTAATCATTTTGTCGTCAACTGTTCATAATTCTGTACCTTGGTATGTTTATTTTTTTTTTTTTAGTAGTTACTATCTTTTTCTTTACAACATTACTATTGCATTACTTTTTTTTTCCATTCCATGTATATAAATTTAAAGCAAACAGTAATATGTGTTGTTATTGCTGTTGGACATCCTGATTTTCAGGGTTAAATATTTAAAATAAAATATATCAAGAATCGTAATCTTGAATTGTGTAGAAAAACGCGTGATTCTCATTTCATCCAGAATCGTGCGGCTATAATGTGCAGGACGTAACAGTCTCTGTGTTTGCCACAGGTGATGGTGAACACGGCGTGCTGCTCCCTCATGATTCTAGCCAAAGTGATTCAGTGCATCGTGTTCGGACCCCTGAGAGTCAGCGAGAAGCAGGTACCAGTCTGGAGATCGGCTTTTTGAATTGAAGATGCCTTTGTTGTTGGGGTGGCCGGTGAACCGGTGTTGAGTTGTGCCTTGATGTGGATTTTCCAGTACACTTTCATAAATTAAATTTTTGTATATGTATATAAACAGTATAGCTCTTTTAATGACGGCACGGAGACATTGCTATTTGAACCAATTATGCATATTCATAAATAGAATCACATTGATAATAAACATTATCTAATCATTTGTTTTAGAAAAAGATTTTCTTCTAAAATTCTGAAAGAAATTTACACACACACAAACTATATGTTTAATTTGACATAAATCGAGTGTTCTTTCTTTGTGCAACATGCGTTAAAAGCACATTGCGTAACCGCACAAACCCACATTGCACAATACAACGCTCGACATTCTTTTGACATTTCTCGACAAGTTTTTCTTTTAATAAAATGTATTTAGAACAGCAATGAGAGCAACACGTTCATTTAACCATTAGATTATCTGCAGTGATCGACATGAGTGTTACCAGTCTTTGACATCCTCACTTAAAACCTATTCTACATATTATTAGATTAGATTTTGTGTCCTTCATGTTGCTTCTGGTTCTGGTGGTTGATTTGGAATCTTCTTATTAGTGCTGTTGACATCCACAGCGATGAAATCAATTAGGCATCAAACCTCTTAGTTTTTAAAAAACAAATCACCATCTGTGTTTCTTTCTAGTGCTAGTTTAGTTGTCAATTGATTTTGATTAATTTTGTCCAACTCAACATCATAAATTCACTGTTTACAAGAGGAATATAGTTGTTTATTCCTAATCTAGTATTAGGAGTATTAGTATTCCTAATATAGTTTATTCCTAATATAGTATAATATATTCCTTAATATAGTTGTTTTACTGTCTCACTCATTACTGTTTGTGTAATTCCTGGTGTGTTCTGTGTCCGAGCAGCATTTAAAGGACAAGTTCTGGAACTTCATCTTCTACAAGTTCATCTTCATCTTCGGCGTGCTGAACGTGCAGCAGGTGGAGGAGGTGGTGTTGTGGTGTCTGTGGTTCTCCTTCCTTATCTTCCTCCATCTGATGGTGCAGCTCTGCAAAGATCGATTCGAATATGTGAGTAAAACTACGTCATGTCAGAAATGAAATGTGAGCGGATGTGAACACGACAGTGTTCTGATAAAACGGTGTATTATCAGATCACTATTCATGCAAGAACACGACACTTTTGCTAGGGAACGAAAAAAGGGAACGACTTCACATTTGTCATGTCATGTGAATTCTGCAATCATGTGGTAGTAATCTTTTGAAACATGTTTGTGTGATATTTAAGCAAATGTAATGTCATAATATAAATAAAGCAAATTTATAGCAAATGTAATTTTTTTTATACATGTTGTATGTCCCTTGTACCTTTTTGTTAGATATCACGTACAAGCCTCTGGTTTATTTTAGAATTTTACAATCTTGTAAAATACTTTAACTTGTCAAAAGCTGTTGATTTACCCCCAACAACACAATTCAGAAAATAATGATGGTAAAGTGAAGAGCTAAAAAAGGCCGAGAGATTGTACAGGAGTGTTTCAGTTAGGGATGCATTTTAGCTCGGCCTCGATACAATTCAAAGATACAAAGACAATTTCTTAAGTACTTGTTAAAAGCCCACCGTCTGAGAAATTATCAGCATGTAAGGGATTAATGCCCCGCCCCCAGCACTGCTTCCGCTCAGAGTGGGCGGGGAGAAGGCGAAACACGTCAGCTGCGTGTATTTCGTAGTGTATCTATGAAATCTTGCAAGAGATTATTTCTTAAGAAAGAAAATGTTGTTCGTTAATTCAAATATTGTGCACGAAATAGCAAAGCTATTTATTAATGTCCCTTGTGCTGTCCAAAGTGGCAGAGTTTACAACAAACTGGAAAGAAAATACTACTTATAATAAATAATTATTCTGTAATATGTTGCATACAACATGCTTTTCATTTTAAACAAATGGTCTTAATTCAATTTTCTTTTAATTGCGGTATATGACTAAAGCTGTTACCTGTAAATCTAAATAATGTATAAAATTACAATACTCGTATATAATTACAATACTCATACTCGTTTTCAGCTGCAGTAATGATTTTGTTACATTTAACTGTAGTAGACTCTAGTAACGTTTACTTGGGTTTACACTATCTAGTCTGGATGATTGAGGAATATGAGATTAGAATTTATTATTATTATTATTATTATTATTATTATTATTTTATTCATTATCCAGTGTCAGAAAATTGTCTTTAGGTGGAGATGATTTTTTTTTATCTTTTGTAATGTCGCTAAACCTTACTATCCATCTTCTTTGTTCGCCTACAACTAGTTATTATATTGTATGTGTAAAGTTTTAATCTGTCTTGTAAACAGAAAGGAAGAGAAACCACTTTGTGATTGATGCAGGAATGTCTTTTCTGTAAAGCATATTTCAATTGAATGTGATCAATTGGATGATATTAGACGACAGTTTTATTCGGAAAATATTTTAACAGAAGTTTTTAAGAATGTTTCACCACAAAGTGTTTTACAATTGTTTTTTTTTTTAACAGAAATCAACATGAACGATCTTCGAAAATTCCATTGAAACGTTGTGTATCTTTTTATTGGCTGTTACAGAGATGTTTTTAATTTTGAATTCTAAAATTGTGTCATATTGTGAACATCAAAAACCATGTTGCCATTAATATAGCCACTGATGCTAATATGGCATAAAAAATCAAACAAATGAATAAATAACTTGTAAAAAGAAACACGCATTAGTTTCAGTGAGTGTGTGTGACGACCTTGATGGAGTCGTGCGCCTGGTCTGGTGTGGTATTGATTGACACTGGTGTTTGATGTGTTTTCTTCCAGCTCTCCTTCTCGCCCACGACTCCGGTCAGCAGTCACGTGCGTGTGCTGGTGCTGCTGGTGTCGGTTCTGACGTGCTGTGGCGCTCTGGCTGTGCTCTGCGCTCTCGTGGGGAGTCTACACGGCATGCACACCGTCGCCTTCATGACGGCTGAGGTGTTTACCACGCTTTCACCTTATTCATCGAATTGATCAATCACATTATTCTCGCCTGACATGATATTCCGCCGACATGTTGAGTACGTAGAGCTTGGGCACTGAGCAACAAGAGCAGCTTATTAAAAAAAAAACGTTTGGATACATTTTGGCTCCAGGAATAACGACAGAACAAAAAGTCGAGTGTAACACTGTAGAAAAACCAAAGGCCAAACGTAACGTGAAATATGTGTAGCTCCTCATCAGAGCGGCTTTTAGTTTGAGTGGAAGCATTGTTACCTATTTTATTTAGAGAATTGCTCGTTTTATACATTTTTATATATTTTTTTTTATTAATTACAATTTTTTTTTTTAAATAAGCAGTGATACCCCACTTACGAAATCAGTCCTTGTCTGGAGCCGCTTCGTTAAAAATTTCGTTAGCTGAGCCACATTGTAATCCATCTAATCTGTGCCATGACACAAATGTTTAAAAAAACATAAAATATCTGATAATAATCGTAAAACATGTTACATAATGGTTATTTTGTTTGACTTGAGTGAAGATTAGACAAGTTTTTTTATACTCCTGGACTCTAATTTCCCTGCTTTCTAGCGGTAAGAAAGACGCGCTGCTTTGGGAATGGCATTTCAAAATTCAAAATTTTCGTTAACCAAGACGTAAGTCGGAGTACTACCGTATTTGATTTCCAGCAGTGCAAGTTATTTGTTTTTGCTTTTTCTATGAGAACTACTAAGGGCAAAAAATAAAATCGATGTTCATTAATCATGTCGAAATGTTCAATAAATCGGAATTTCGATTTTAGACCCTAGTTCCTGTGTGTTGGACGCTGTTTGTCCTCTGTAGAGTGTGTTTAATGTGTTCAATCGTGTGATTTCAGTGTTTGCTGGTGACTGTGCGCACGGGACACGTGATGATACGGTGAGTAGTGGGTGTCTTGATGGTGTGTGTGAGAAACTGACGGTGTGTGTGTGTGTGTTCATCAACAGGTATTCCATTCACCTGTGGGACCTGAACCACCAGGGAACCTGGGAGAACAAGAGCTCCTACATCTACTACACAGACTTTGTGATGGAGTTAGCTATCCTGTGTCTGGATCTGATGCATCACATACACATGTTGGTGAGACGATTTGAGCGCCTGACAAACATGCGTTCACTTTTAGATCACTTTTAGACAAACATACTGGTGAGTTGTTGGCCCATACACAGAGGTGTGAAGAGTAGCTGAAAACCAAACTTGAGTAAAAGTACAAGCATTTTGCTGTAAAATTACTTTACGACTTTTTCTCGTCTTCTTGGAATTGGTGACTTGTAAGCTGTAAAGTATTCCATTTTGGAAAGAGCTCAAGTGTTTCCACTCGTGCTGAATTTAGGATAAAAAAAACACCAAGAAATATGAAAAACAAGAAACTCTTTATTTGAGGATTTCTTTCCTAGTATAGAAATGAAATTTAACACCTTAAAATGGCAGAACAAAATAGATTAAAAAAAAACTGAAAGCCAGTCTGTCAAACTCAAATGCACAAAAAACAGCCTCCAGTACCTTCAGCATCCTGCAGATGGCAATATAAACTTGTCCGCCCGAAAATTGAACCGCGGTAGAAAAATAATATTTCTTACTCTTCTTTTCCTCTTGTTTTTCAGCTGTTTGGGAACATCTGGCTGTCTATGGCTAGTCTTGTGATCTTCATGCAGCTGCGGTATCTCTTTCACGAAGTACAGCGCAGAATCAGACGGCACAAGAACTACCTGCGTGTTATCGACAACATGGAATCCAGGTTAGAAGGTTTCGCTCTTTAGACACTTTGAGGGGCCATCAGAGAATCTACACACACATTACACATTAATCCTTATTGTATATTTATATATATATTATGAAGTGCCTAAATAAAAACAGCAACAGTGCAGTGTTTCTGTACATTACTGGAGGAAGTTCTTTACTTTATGAGTAAATATTTGAGCTTTCGGCAAAACACAAGTCTGTTTTCAGTTCATAAATGTAACCCTGCGAGCATTAGAACGGTATTAAAAGAGATACAGACGACACAAAATCTAAAACGGATCGCCGAGCACTTGTGTTTTTATATTTATCACTATTTTCATCAGTGTCTCATTCCTTGTGTTAATAAATGTCATTTTGTGTGCTCAGGTTTGCGGTGGCGACGCCCGACGAGCTGGTGGCCAATAACGACGACTGCGCCATCTGCTGGGATTCGATGACGGCTGCACGCAAACTGCCCTGTGGACATCTTTTTCACAAGTAATCCATCACTTCAGTTCACACAACCAAAGTCAAAATATTGAAGCATATTTCATAAAACCAGTATTATTTTATTTATGTTCGACATCTATCACAATCAAATGTTTTATTACCGTATTTACGCCAATATAAGCAACCATTTTTTTTTCCACTTTAGGCAGCTCAAAACGTTGCGGATGCTTATAATCGCAGATCTGAACGAGGCACGTAAATAAGTGCCTAGTAAAAATGTAAATATGGCGTCTTTATGCCATATAGCTGTAAACAAGCTGTAAACAACTGTTAAACGACTGTAAACAAATGCATACAAAAGTCCACATGCATCAGAAAACAGTCGAAAACAAAGAACACAGACAAGGCAAATACAATCAAAACGCTGGGTTTTCTGCACAGGGGATAATAATCCTTCGCTACGATCCTCTTCACACGGTGTTGCGTAAACAAACAGCTCGAAACAACCTCCCGCAGTTGTGCCTGTGCAGACTGGAGTGCAAAGGCTCTTGGGATTGGCTGAGATTTCTGGGAGTTGGAGTTCCGATCACTAAAATTGACTTTTTAATCTATAATTAAAAATAAGTAAAACTATATAAAAATGATACTAGTCACAAGTTAGGTTTGTTAAATAAAAAAATAGTATTTTTTAAGAGTATTTTTTCTGCGTTATTGAACCAGGAAATGTAAAATAAAAAGTTTGTGCCTGAAAAATCAGGGGTGCTTATATTCACGTCAATACGGTATTTCCTGTCCCATTCACTGTGATGTGTCTATCTCTCTGTGTAGTTCCTGTCTGCGCTCTTGGCTAGAGCAGGACACTTCATGTCCCACGTGCCGGATGTCGCTAAACATCTACGGAGGACGGAGAGATAGAGAAGACGGTGCGAGACAGATGCTGGGGGAAAACATAGTGGTTGGGCCGGGCATGGAAGCCAGAGCGCTCAACCAGCACAACCACTTCTTCCACTTTGATGGTGCGGAGTTCAGTGTTTCGCTCACCAACATCTCGTTATTGTCCGTTAACATTCTGAGATATTCTCTCTTTCTCCCGCAGGGTCTCGCTTTGCCAGCTGGCTTCCCAGCTTTTCTGTGGAAGTGATGCACACCACCAGTATCCTGGGAATTGCACAGGCCAATAACTCGCAGATTAACACGTTGGTGAGTTAACCAGGGAACAATCTCAAAGCGAAATGCGGATGCCGTGAAAATTTCTTAAATCTTGTATCTGAAATATGAAATTAGCTTGTCTTCTCCCAGAATAGCGATTGTTTTTTTTCCCCTCTATAAGTGTTGCCTAATTGAGCCTCCATCTTGAAACGAGGTCATGCAAATTGCTGAGATTTCCGTAATGGTGACGTTGCTTGGTCATCGTTCTCGCACAATTAGGGAAATTTTCATTCATCGCCATTTATTTGTTATATACTGTACCTTTTATAAACACCTGCCAGAGAGCAAACTAAACAACTGCTACGTAACATATTTTTATTAAATTTATTACCAATTTTCTATCATTTATAAAAACATTTTGTCTGAATTTACGAAGTCACGGCACGAAATGTTTTCCCAGCGAACAATTTTTTCCTAAACTATTAAATTCTCCCAGAAAAACTCTAGTGTGTTTTCATCCGATTTGACCACAATTCGGTGACCACAATTATAGTAACGCAACTTTTTTTGTCAGTAATGATAACGGAGGAAAAAGTAATTACGTTAGATTACTCTGAATCCTGAAAAAGAACGCTGTTTATTTATAACACCGTTATTCCCATCACTGATAATGTCATCAGAGAGTTTGATGATTCGCGATGTTTCCGGGATCTCGTCTTTGTCTCGCGCTCGGCTGATGCTCGTAATGAAAACGCTGTTGTGCTATTAATACGTTTGCTTCTGGTCAAAACCGTTTCTCCGTCTTCCCTAGGCCCATCAGATCCAGGAGATGTTTCCTCAGGTCCCGTATCACCTGATCCTGCAGGACCTGCAGCTGACGCGCTCTCTGGAGGTCACCACCGACAACATCCTGGAGGGGAGGATTCAGGTTCCGTTCCCAACGCAGGTCAGTAGCAGGTCTAACACTACTGTAAAAACTACTCCACTACAAGTTACAATTATAAGACCACTTGAGTAAAAGCCGTGAAGTGTCCCTTTTTAAAAGAACTCCAGTATTTTACTCCTACTGAAAAACGCCAAGCAATGTGAAACACGACAAGCTCTTTGTGTATGTTCCTAATATAAAACTGAAGTTTAGCACCTTAATGCTTTCAAATTGGCAGAGCAAAATAGATTAAAAAAAGAACAAAAAGTCAGTCTCAGTCAAACTCAAATGTGCAAAAAAAGTGCAACCGTTAATTGACGTGACAAACAGCATCTAGTACCTTCAGCATTCTGCAAATTCAAATTTTTATTTGTCACATCGACATTCTACATTGTACAACGTGAAGTGAAATGTATTTCACAATCGTCCAGCATTTAAACGGGGGGAGTTTTGGGGAGCGCATACTAAAGCAAGAAATATAAAAAAGTAGATATAATACCGTAAAGAAGTGATTTTATCACAGATAAAATATGATTTAAAAATATGAATAAAGTACAAAACAAACTATGAAGATACAAATGCAATAAAAATACAGTAAAACAAGGATAAAAAAATGTGTAGAATTACAAAGAAGCGACTCGGTGAACCAGAAAGTCACTAGTTAAAGTGACCAGTTTAAAGTGTCTAAAGTAGCCAAAATAATGTCTATAGTAGCCAACATAATAGTGTCCTGCCCAAGAAATTAACCGCGGCAGAAAAGATCTTCCGTACAAGTGCAAAGTAGCCAAAAATACTCAAGTAAGTCAAGTATTTTACACCTCTGGCTGGGCATCTGCATTTTAGCTTCAGCTTGTTAAATCACTGCGGTGAACTTATGAAGCGTCTCTCCTCGTGCAGCCGGCAGAGCGGCGAGTCCTCCACGTAAGCTCCGCCCCCGAGGAGCCGTCATCAACCAGCGAGACGGAAGCCGCCGCTCCGGACGCCGAAGACTTCGAGGTGCGCGGGAGCCGCTTCTCCAAATCCGCCGATGAGCGCCAGCGGATGCTGATGCAGAGGAAGGACGAGCTGCTGCAGAGAGCGCGCAAGTAAGAGCATCTGATGAAGCCACGCCCCCGAGACGCATCACATGACTCTCCTCTCCACCCACAGGCGCTACCAGAACAGAGACGGAGCGGAGGAGGGCGTGGTCTCGAATCCCACCGGCCTCCGGCTCAGAAGAGCGCTGGCCTCGCCCGAGAGACCCCGCCCCCCCAGCCCGGCAGACCCGCCCCCGCCGCAGTGACATCACGGGTGCTGATCCAGGAGGAATAATAACTAGCGTGAACAGAAGAGCTGCTTTCTTCTCTCTACTGTCGTCCTCAATCAACCCTTTCAGTGATTTCACCTCCACGCCGCCGCCACGCTTTCTTCTCATGATCTCTTGTTTGAAATAAAGCTGACGCTGTGTCCCCACCGACACCCGCTTTTGTCCAAAGTCCTTTGTGACTGGGAGTGTTTCAGTGCATCATCCAATAGTAATGGAGACAGGCTCTTAACAAAAAAAAATGAATTTTATATTTAATGTTATTATATTATAATTATTACTTATAATATTATAATTATAATATAATGAAGAGTGAAAAACAGTGTGAGTGAGACAGAGAAAGAGAGAGAGAAATGTAAAGTGTTAGAGAGAAACACATCAAACAGAGAGAGAGAGAGGGACTGTGTGTGTGTGAGAGAGAGATGGCAAAAAAGTCGGTGAGAGAGAGAGAGACAGATAGAGAGGGGGGGCGGGTAGAGAGATAAACCGACTCAAACTGGGAGAGAGGGAAAAAGAGTGAGTGAGAGACAGAGAGAGAGGGGGGGTTAGAGAGATAAACCGACTCAAACTGGGAGAGAGGGAAAAAGAGTGAGTGAGAGACAGAGAGAGGGGGGGGGTTAGAGAGATAAACGGACTCAAACTGGGAGTGAGTGAGTGACAGAGAGAGGGGGTGTGAGTGTTAGAGAGAGAAAAACAGACAAACTGGGAGGGAGAGAGAGGGTGAGTGAGTGAGTGGTTCAGTCTGGAGATGTTTCTTCAGAAGCTCAGCATGTCTCTCCCGCCGCTGCTGGATCAGAACATCTGGACACTTTACT
>MU204413.1:5930566-5950566 GCA_017309775.1 Paedocypris sp. Pulau Singkep
GAGATAAACCGACTCAAACTGGGAGAGAGGGAAAAAGAGTGAGTGAGAGACAGAGAGAGAGGGGGGGTTAGAGAGATAAACCGACTCAAACTGGGAGAGAGGGAAAAAGAGTGAGTGAGAGACAGAGAGAGGGGGGGGGGTTAGAGAGATAAACGGACTCAAACTGGGAGAGAGGGAAAAAGAGTGAGTGAGTGACAGAGAGAGGGGGTGTGAGTGTTAGAGAGAGAAAAACAGACAAACTGGGAGGGAGAGAGAGGGTGAGTGAGTGAGTGGTTCAGTCTGGAGATGTTTCTTCAGAAGCTCAGCATGTCTCTCCCGCCGCTGCTGGATCAGAACATCTGGACACTTTACTGGAGCGAAGCGGCTGGTGCTGATGCTGATGCTGCTGGTGATGCGCGCGCTTCCTCCGCCCTGTGCCGCGTCTTCCCGCCGTTGTTCACTGACCATTACTTATTAAACTCGCTGGTAAGTGTAAAGAAACACTTGTGTTAAACTGTTGCATTCAATTATTATGCTTTTGTATATATTATACACAATTAACAGGTTTTTTTTTTGGCTGTATTTTCTTTTTGAACATTGTTTAAATATCTGAAACAGTTTGAACATTATTTAAATGATTAAACTCTTGCATTAAATGATTATGTTTTTATATACAGTATGCATGTTTTTGATGGTTTGCACATTATAATATTGTGATAATCATTTTTAAACTATACTTTCTTTAAACTATAACCGTTTTTCCCCCTGTATTTACTTTTTGAACATCATTTAAATGATTAAACTGTTGCAACTAATGATTCTGTTTTTATATACAGTATGCATATTTTTGTTTGTTGGCACATTAGAAATTTGTAATAATAATAATTTTTAAACAATTTTTTTTTTTACCGGTATTTTTTATTTTTTTTTTTGGTGTATTTTCTTTTGGAACATTATTTAAATGATGTATATCTTTTGTAGGTCTCAGGGTGTGATTTCAAAGTAAACTGTGGGCCGTTCCTTTACCCGGATGGACCCGGTCCAGTGGGGGCGGGGCTCCAGAGCACGAGCATCCTCCGCGCCTGGTTCAGCGAGCACAGGAGAAACCCCTATCCCACCAGAGGAGAGAAGATCATGCTGGCCATCATCACCAGAATGACCCTCACTCAGGTCTCCACCTGGTTCGCCAACGCGCGGAGGAGACTGAAGAAGGAGAACAGGACCATCTGGCCACCAGCCGTGTGTAAAAGTCACCTTTGCTTCTCTTGTGAAACCACTCAAGTCACGGAAGATACTGGACAAGATCATCTTGTTTCTCAGGACCGTTGTGAGAGAGCTGTGAAAGACCCAATAGACACGGGCTATGAAGAAAGAAATGATCTCCAGAGTCCAGCAGAACAGAACCTCATGAAGAACCAAAGTTCACGTACGAAGCCCAAGATTTGGTCTCTGGCTGAAACGGCAACAATGGTGAAGACCTCCAAAGAGTCATGGCTTCAAAAATAACTAAAAGTCTCCAGATTCACTGGAATCTTGTGTGTGTGTGTGTGTGTGTGTGTGTGTGTGTGTGTGTGTGTGTGTGTGTGTGTGTGTGAATACTGTATCATTTTTACTTTCTGCATAACACGCTTTCCAATTTCAAGTTTATTAATAAATATGATTTCGCAGTTCATACGGTGCCAAAGCAAACTTGTCTCTAGAAATTACATTTTTTTTTAAGTAGCAAAATTAGCTTTTCTAGTTCGGCATTTAAAAGCATAATGTGTGTTAAAAAACGTAGTAACATCAGTCCACAGACGAGGACATCAGGCTTATGAAAAAGAGAAAAAAATAAAATAAAACAAGTGTAAATGACTGTGTTTTACATACCAGTGTTTATCTATGTCACTTCGTCTTCGTTGGTCTAAATAAACTGAGAACAGTAGTAACCAAGTTGTTTCCAACATCATTTATTACAAAGATAATGAAATGTAATTACAATAGAACAAACACCTCTAAGGATTTCTTTGTAATAAATGCCACATAATTTACCTTACAAGTGTACAGTGCAAGATATAGGGACCTTTGTTTTATTTTTAAGTACGTGTAAGAGGGGATTTCAAAGTTCAGTTTTATCTTATTTAATGTTTTAGTCTACTCCTACTTGTAAATGACAGACACAATCAAAACGCTGGGTCACTGCACAGGGGATAATAATCCTTCCTCTCCACACGGCGTCAGATAAACAGTGAGCTTGAAACAGGCCTGAGCTTAATTATATATATATATATATACATATATTTTTTTAAGATATATATCTTTTTTGTTTTTTTACTCAGAGATACAGAGACATGTGACGGGTCAGGGTTCGAGAGTTTATTGGAGAAATACATCCATCCATCCGTAAAGCTTCTACAGTTTTCTTGGATTAAAAAAGTGGGCGTATAAAAGAACAATCACACTTGCATAACGTCGTTTGAACATCAAACACATGAAGACGTGTCATATTGTTTCGGAGCAAAAGCACCTTGTGTCTACAATACACGCTATTCACAAAATGTACAGAGTCTGAAAAAGGTCGATCGGTGTGAGGAACAATGTATAAAATGTACGAAGAGAAAAGAAAAGCAGAAACGTCGGTTTCACAAACGATAAAAAAAGCGGCAAACACAAACGATAAAAATCTCGCTGCTCATCATAACTCACGTATTGCAAGACGGCATCATCCTTTACTGTTCTCGCAAGAACACACACACACACACACACACACACACAGGCGCATCATGAGGCAGAAGTGGGATCCTCCATTACAGATACAAACGCCTCCAGCGCTTCCACGGTGACCACCAGGTGACCGATGACATCACTGCCGCCCTTCACATCCATAACTGAGGAAAACACACATCAAAAGTACAATTATGACACAACAGTTTAACATAGGGACTTTTGTAAGCTTCACGTCATATAAAGGCAGCTGATTATTATTGGCATCTATAGTGATATGATGACACGCACACTCACACACACACACATACACGTCAAACACACACTACAGATCCCAGAACGCCTGTCGCCTTGTAGGACGTAAAACTGTATCATTTGTAATATTTTCCTATTAGCCATGTTGGTCATTTCTTTTTCATTCTTTTATTTGCAAAACTTTCATATGCGTGACAAGATATATTTTAGTGGCATTGTAGATTTATATATGTATATAGAGATTATTATACTAAAATTTTGTATATTACGCATTTACGTGCATCACATAAGTAAGTACCTCCTGATTTTTCAGGCATAGAATAATTTTTTCCTTTTTTCACATTTCTGACTAAATTACGTTAATTTTCTCTTAGAAATACTACTACTTCTCTTTTTCCTAAACCAACCTAACGTTGTGACTCGTATCACTTCGATGTCGTTTTACTTGAATGTTAGTTTTAAAAAAAATCTAGACACAAAAACTCCACCTCCCAGAACCCTTCACTTCAGCGAGTCATTAGTCTCCCGTGCTGTTCTTCACTTTCAACTGTTATCTTTCTGCTCTAGTTTATTATAAATTAGATATTTATATTTAATAGACACAGAATAAATATTTTGTTTTTTACATTTTTATTCTTTTATCCATATTTATTCTAAATTAATTATTTATTTAATTAAAAAGCACCCCCTTGGTTTTCTTTGTGCTCTGACGCTTTAGCGTGCTTGACTTGTTTTCAGGCGCTAGCCGTTAGCACTGATCTACCGGATGCAATATGGTCTGTCTATTCAAATATTAATCAAGTATTTAGTTTAATCTTAATTCTTCCAGTGTTTTTGTTTTTCGTGGCGAAGTGAATGCTCTGCTTTTAACCCATCCAAGTGAAAGTGCACATACACAAAGGTTACAGTTTCGAATCCCTGAAGTGTCTGAACCCCACGCAAGTTTTTGAGCGTCGGAAAATTCGAAAAAAAAAAAAAAAAAGTGCTAATATTCATGTAAATCTGGTAGTCTTTAAAAGTTCAAGTTAAAGTTTTAGTTCATAATAATATTTCGTTTCAGTGTTTTATTAATGTTTATCCTGTTCAGCCGCTGAGTGTGTTTTGTTGTTCATTTGGTCCCCGAGTGACGGAGTTTGACACCCGCTGTTATATTGGTTAATATATGGCGTGACTCCATCACTCACTGTCCAGCGGGACGTTCTTCAGGTCCTCTCGTCTCTCCAGGATGTCAGCTACACACACGCTGGCCACGCCCAAGTCCTCGCACTCCTTCTCCTGCTCGTCTTCCTCTGGAGGGTCGCTCACCACTGTGAACCTCATGCTGCAACACAGAGCGAGCGCTCGTCACTACAGAGGGGCGGGGTCTCGTGACAGAGGGGCGGGGTCACGTTACAGAGGGGCGGGGTGCTGTGACAGAGGGGCGGGGTCACGTTACAGAGGGGTGGGCTGGCGTGACAGGGGGGCGGGGTGGCGTGACAGAGGGGCGGGGTCTTTACTTCTGCAGGTGTGTGTTCTGGCCCCGCAGCGCCGTCCTCAGGGTCTGACGCGTGGCCTGGTTGTTCTCGGCGTCCACACGAATCACTGCAAGAGCAAACAGTGGTTTGGCGACATCAAAGACTGACATTCACTCTCACAGCAACATTGCAGTTTCGGCCTTTTTGTGAACTGACTCGAATGCATTCGCAACACTCAACAGCTCCTCGTCATCGACATCAAACGCACTACTTCCTGTTGAACAGAAATACTTCGTCTTTGTGCAGCACATTACGCCGTCTAATGAGCGTTGAGTCGTCTTTTCTCTCTTTAAATAATTGTAAACTGAGTTACAGAAATAAAGAAACCTTATGCACGCAGCAACACTTATCAGTGGCTAAATAATACTGGAATAAACAAATTAAATATAATAATGTTGTGAACTCTGTTTCCTGTCTGTCTGTGAAAACTGGTAAACCAGACACACGCCCATATATGGACATAGCAAGTGGAATCATTGCACCCCCTACTGGAGATACACTCTACTACGTTTAGAAATAATATCCAACGTTACTATTTTTTTATTATTCAAGTAAAAGAGTTCGGTTTGTTACAAGTTAAAGAAGTATTGTTAAGAGAAGCCAGAATTTTAGGTTTCTGGAAAGTCAGAAGATCAAAAAGTAATGAGGTGCTTATGCTCGCCTATTAATGGAATTTTTATTTTGTGCCTGAAAAGTCAGACGCTTAAATGTGTAAATATGTTTATATATTTTTTAAACAACACCTTGTTTGAACCTGAAACTCTTTGGTCACCAATCCAACTCCACTAGGCCAGTAAATATTGTGTGATTTGTGTGAAAGAACACGGAGAATACAGTGAAACACTGAAAAGTCACATTTCTTACCGTTGCTGAAGTTATAAAAGACGTGGCGTCCAGGAAGAGGCTTCTTTAGCGACAGCGGGGTCTCCACCAGCGGCAGACCCAGGAAAGAATACTCCACAAACAGCCGGACGATGGAGTGGTCAGTGGCCACACGTGAGCCCGGCGTCAGAGTCAGAGAGACGATCTCCACACGGATGCAGGAGGACGACTGCAGGAGGAAACACACACACACACACACACACACACACACACACACACACACACTTCTACTGTTCATGCTCATCCATGTTCTACCGCTCATTCAGCCAATCACAGCAACTCATACACACAAACTCTGGACTGGCTGTCAACCAATCAGAGTTGTTCTTAAAAAAAAAAAAGGTTAATAGACACTGTAACTTCTGACACTTCATTATGTCTTCTGACTATCTATCTATTATTCACGAGGACTAGTAAACGAGTAAGTGGCAGATTCTTCGTCCGATGTATTTCGGTTGTTAAATAGTCGTAGACGATTTCTCGTAATATCGACGTCCCCCTTCCTCGTATCATAACTGTATCTGTCATTTGATCAACTTTTAAAACGGTACTTTGTTTCAAAAGCAATCAAAGAATCAGAAGCCCGTTTTTTCACATTGACGCGTGAAAAACCCATTGACGTCTTTCAAGCTTCTTCGTTTCGTCACCGTTCAGTGTAGAAATGTTGGAAAACGCGCATCTTTATATTCAAACTTTTATTGTTTGCTTTTTTCCGTAGACATTTTTAAAAAGCTTTAATTGTTCAGCTTTGGATGTTCGTCGTCATTTCAACGGCTTCTCGTCTCCTCATCCTTCGTGGCAGAAAAGTTTTCCATTTCAAATAAACGTCCTGCAGAGTCTCTCAGATTCAATCAGCTTTCCGTTTCCTGCTTTCTAGTGGTGTCGACTTTTATC
The DNA here is from genome assembly GCA_017309775.1 of Paedocypris sp. Pulau Singkep. Classification (NCBI taxonomy): domain Eukaryota; kingdom Metazoa; phylum Chordata; class Actinopteri; order Cypriniformes; genus Paedocypris; species Paedocypris sp. Pulau Singkep. The sequence goes on from MU204413.1 coordinate 5,936,794, forward strand.
TTCCATAAATGCATTTTACATAAAGCATTAGAAAATGTTTCCTTCAGGAAACATTTCTAGTATTAGAATTGCTTCTAGTTAGTATTTGGTTTATCTTAACCAGTGATAGGAATAACGTTATAATAGCGTTACAAATACACAGCGTTACTTTTTTCAGAAGCGAGTAATCTAGCGTAATTGCCTTTTCCTACGTTATTACGCCGTTACCATTAATGACAAATATGCGGCGTTACTTGTGGTCACCAAAGCGATTTTCGTCCAGGTGCATGTGTGTCCAAGTGTGTTTTTCTCTGGTGTGTGTGTGTACAGTACTTAAATAGTGTAGATTATTGTACAATGCTTTATAATAATAGTTTATTTTATTTAGTGTCCATTTAATTCATGTAACATATTTAATATTGAGAGCAGTCACGTTTTTTTTTTAAATTAAAAAAAGGGAGGCAATTACTTGTCTAACGATGTAACTCAATTACTAACTACGTTACTATTTGTGAGGAGCAACTAGTAACTGCAAGTACTTACTTTTTGTAAAGTAACATTCCCAACACTGATCACAACTAATGTTAAGTCTCAAAGAGCTGCACTGGAGATGTGGAGGCGAGATTCAAACTCCCAATAATCGAAGAGGAAGTCAGGTTAGCGCTTCCCCTCTCGCTGCTCCAGGCACGGAGGAAGCCACACGAGACGCGCTTGTTTATCTGCTGACCTCGACACGGCGGAGAAGCGATGAGACTCACGCTGGTGTTCCGCGGCGTTCTCTGAGACGGAACGATGCAGTCGTCACTGTCCTCCCCGTCCGCACCAGCCTCTGCAAGCAGAACAAAACGCTCATTAGATGCTTCGCTCTTCAGGAATCTGGATCTGTGGCCTCGACTCTGAAGCAGGTTGGAGAATCTGAGACCAAGAGGCGAACACCGTTGGCCAAGGTCGACACGCATTAACATTAATGCTGTTGACAGACAAAGGCGAGAATTAAATATTAACGCTGGAAAACACAATACGAGGGAGAATCACAATCGAAGTGCGTGTGTGTGTGTGTGTGTGTGTGACTCTCTCCGGCATCTTCTCTGTGCTGATCATCTCCTGATCATCATCACGTTTCTGTTGGTGAAATCTACTCTGATGCTTCACTGATTTCAAAGTGTTTTTGCTTGGTTTTTCAAAACGTAAATGTCAGTTTGAATCTGAATGCGCTCATTTCATTGCTTTCGAGACTTTTAGAGATTACACTATTTGTCTTGTTTACAAGTTGACTTGAAAGAGAGAACAAAAAAGCTGATGAGCGCAAGCAGTTCCACGGGCAATCCAGGAAACCTTCTATCTTAATTTTTAAACTGTTAAAATAAACATATATATATATATACACTACCGTTCAAAAGTTTGGGGTGACCTAGACAGTTTTGTGTGTTCCATGAAATGACACACTTTAGTTTCTAAAAACACATTTAGACTAGTTTAGTTCTCTATTTCTGGCCATTTTGAGCGTTTGCAAGACACACAAATGTGATGCTCCAGATTCTCAAGCTGCTGAGACGAAGTTCCGTTTTCTAGCTTCTTTAACCACCTAAACAGTTTCCAGCAGTGCTGACATGATCAAACACGGCTTTTACCATCATCCATTATCCTTCTGACACTATTAGCAAAGACATTGTAGCATTAAATCACTGGAGTGACAGCTGGAAATGGATATTGCACCAAAAACCAGACATTTGCAGCTAGAATAGTGATTTACCACATTAGCAATGTGTACAGTGTAATAGAGTAATTATCACTGGTTTGTTTACCGTCAGTTCACAGGGACTTTACCCTTCATGAAAAAAATGATCTGAAAACATTTTTTGTTCTTTTTATTGCAAAATATTGGTAATTTTCACCACCAAAAAAAATTCTAAAAAAAAAAAAAAGGTTTTACCGCCCAGCCGTACCTGTCTCCGGGATGTGGAGCTCCTCCGACACCTCAGACTCTTCAGACTGAGAGCTGCCGGTGACTCCTGGAGCTGGGGAGACTTCACTCTTCTCCTCCTCCTCCTCTTCCTCTTCCTCTTCCTCGCTCACCGTGGCTGAGTGTGTCGCCGCCGTCTGAAAAACACTCCGCTTCATCAGCACTTCTGTCCAAACGACATCAGATGCAAACTAATCATTACAGTTTTACCTATAATTGTCACAACTTGACGTCACTGTTATGCATTTGGCAGACGTTTAGATGCTAACTGCAACTTACACTGAAATACAATTAGTTTTACAATCAATATACATCTTTGAAAAATAATGATTTAACAATTTTATGTTTGATTACATTTTATTGTGTAATTGTTATTATCGACACAATGTCAAATTTCTGGGATTCTGCTTTTTTGTATTATTCACTCTCATTATTTCGGCAGAGTTTAAAAATACTCCATGCAGAAAAATAATGCCCTATGCTTTGTTAAGGATCTGTATAAGAATAATACACTATTTTTGAGCTTGCAATAATAAAAAAATAAACGGTTGAGGAATTGTATTGTCAGCCTGATGCCAGCTAGCTTTCGTGTGCAAAAGGAGAATTCGAATTTCAGTTAAATTTCGAAATCAAGGTCTCAAAATCATCAAATTTACACAAACGGTAAATCATTTCAATAATGTGAAAAAAATCGCATGAGCGATAGAGCGAATCTTACCTGGATTTCAGGCTCTGCAAAGCCAGCAAAAGAAACTCTCTTTTGAGACAATGGCGGCACCTTCTGGTTGGGCTTCAGTACTGCAACCTTGAAAAGTTTAGAGAAACATATGAGCTTTGCCTTATTTAAAAGATGTATATTCTAACTTCTACTTAATTAATGATAATAAATCGTTTTATTGATAACGCATTTTCAATTATAGAATGAACAGCGTTTTATAGCAAGAAAATTGTAAGACGTCTACTCATCATCTAGATTGAGTGATAAGTAAGATCACCTCCAGTGATGATGAGGCCGGCGCTGATGCCACCGAGTCGCCTGCCCCTTTCTGATCCTGTCGGGACATTAGTAACGTGGGGCGGTTTGGTGTGACGCTCCAGCTTGTCGGTGGCGAATAGGAGAACTTCCACTTCATGGTCAAGCTGATCTCACCGCTGGGTTGTCCTTCAGGGTCGCTCAGCTCAAACGTACCTTATTACAAATAAAAAAAAATAAATATAATCTAAAAAAATAATAATAATAAAAACGAATTTTGTAACAACATATTCGTTGAGATACACAACTGCTTCTCTGTTTGCAGTAATTACATATCGTGTATACGTATCAAATATCAAAAATCTGATTTATTTTAGATCTACAAAGTAGTGTAATAAGAACTAACAGGAAGAAATTACAGATTTTTATTTCATAATGTCTTGTTTAAAATAATACATAATTATACTTAAATATTATAAAATGTCTTATATTAACAATATTAACAATGAAGAAAAAAATGACAAGAAATGTACATATAAATATATTATGCATAAAATTATATATATATATATATATATATATATATATATATATATATATATATTCACATCTACTAACTGTCTGCTATCAAATGTTACAAAATGCCTTACAAATGTGAAAAGTGACAAGAAATGTGAAAGATACACGTTCGCGTCTGAATTGCTACAAAGCGAGAAGCCTTTTGATCCGCTGGACGACATGAATGAGAAGAAGAAAGGTGGTGCTGACCTGTGATGGTCTGATCGCGGGAGAGAGAGACGAGCGGAACTCTGGCCCGTCCCAGATACAGACTGTCCGCCGAGTCCAGATCATCAAAGACGTAGAGGAGCAGAGACTCTGAGGTGAGGAAGGCATGGAGGTCAGAGTTCATGGGTAGCAGAAAGACCCTGTGATCTTCAAAGTGCGGCGAGGATGAGGAGGGCACGGTGGGGGTGTAGCGGTCGGTGCAGGTGTGGAACTTGTAAACCACGTAGGCGCTGGGCCGACGCCCTGGTGACCGGCAGGTGAGACCCCTACAGGAGTGGACGGTGACCTGGAGCTCGTTCAGGGCGCCTTCCATCACTGCGTCCGACACAGGAAGTGACGCAGCCTGAAATGAAGCAACATTTTTATGTTGGTTACTTTAGGTCAGGGGAGTCCAAACTGTTTTTTAAGCGGACCACATTTGGTCGGAGTAACAATGTGTGAACCAATAACATTACATTTACAAAATTTCACCTATTGGGATTAATAAAGTCTTATCTATCTAAATACAAAACTATTATACACATTTTTTATAAAAAAAGGAACAGCTCACGTTACTGGTGTTAGCAATAAAGTCAGAGAGGCCAGACTGAGATGGTTTGGACATGTGCAGAGGAGGGATAGTGAATGTATTGGTGTAAGGATGTTGGAGATGGAGCTGCCAGGGAAGAGAGCAAGAGGACGACCAAGAAGAAGATATATGGATGTTGTAAGAGAGGACATGAGGTTGGCTGGGGTCAGAGTAGAAGATACTCAAGATAGAATGAGGTGGAAAGGAATGACTCGCTGTGGCGACCCCTGATAAGGGAAAAGCCGAAAGAGAAGTAGTAGTAGTAGAAGTAGTTTTATTGTAAATGCATACTTTTTTCAGCACATGTTTTCTATTTTCAAGTTTTTACCAAAATTACCAAAATTGAAGACCTCAACAAATGAAGAAAAGTGAAGCTTTTTCCCAAAGCATCAGCAGGATGTTAGCCGAGCATCTCTCTCAGGTTGTACTTTTGTGCGTAAACATAATGAAACGACGGACACTGTTCTGAACGTCGTCTCTCTGTAGTTATTGTTGCAAAACGACACGACAATTGGTTGCACTCGAAAACTATTTCTCCATTGCCTTTCTCCGCCAGCAGGTGTCGCTGTTTCACAATGAAACGTCAACAATATTCAGTGTCCTGCGTGACACATCAGCGGTTCCGGAATAATATATCTGTAATCGTGTAACTTTTACACGTATTGCATGTTTGCCCCAAAAGAAATCGCACTGCAAAATAGGGGTAAAAAAAAAAAAACTAGCTTAACATTCTTGTCATTCAGTTGGGCTGCATATCATTGATCTCATAGCCGAGGCTGCGGGCCAGGCCGGACTTTGGACACGCCTGCTTCAGGTTATGCAACAAAAACAAGGAAAGTTGTAGCAATAGATACCCGACTGTCTTCAGCAGGCGACGTTGTGTGGCGAAGCTTTTTAAAACGTTCCTTATAAAGCCGCGAGTCTCGCTGGATGGGAATCTTCAGCTTGAGCCAGTAGTCTACAGTACCCAACATCTCCATTTCATCTGCAACCGCTGATAAACACACACAGTGCAAAAATATATATTATATCTTTATATATTTACTTACATACAAAGTACATAGATAGACATCAAACATAAAATGTATATAAATAACAATTACTTATTCTGTATATTTTGTGTATATATTAGATTTATACAATATTACATATCACAAAAAGTACAAGTAAAAATATATACGTTTATAGTCGAGGACTGTTTAATTGAACATTTCTGTAAATTATTAACCCCACAAAGTTTCCGCGAGATATTTTCAAGCACCTATTTAACAGAGCAAGGAATTTTTAACACAACATTTCAGAACTGTTTTTCTGTGTTAAAAATGTCAATTCTTTTTTTGCTCGGTTAAAAAAGCCTTATTTAAATACTTTTATTAGCAATTATTAGTTAATATTATTATATTATATATATGGTCCACAAAAAACACATTTCATACCACGAAAAAAAGTACAACTGAATATTGCCGAAGTGAGTCGAAGACAAATGTACAAAAGTGACTCGATTTAAAGTGCCTAAAAAGTGACTCTGTGATCCAGCAAGTGTTGTAAAGGTGACCGGTTAAGGTCAAAGTGTCCAGTATCCAGGTCAAGTGAACAGTGCAGTGATGATTAAAGTGCAGTCAGCGTGTTAGAGAGACAGTTCCGGTGGAAGGTGCTGGGACACCCTGGTTTTGTCCTCAACTGTGTAATAATAATAATACCCTGCAAGCCTGAAAAGAATTTAGCGGCAGAAAATGAATGGATTACGGGAAAAAAATACCGTAATTATTATTATTTATGTTTTCTAAACACACTACTTTTGTTATCCTATTGCTACATCATAAAACTATTAACAGTAGCGTAGTAAATATTAATATTTAACAACTAATATGCTTTAATACATAATGCACACACATACGCGTGACGCACACAAACCAGGAAGCAGTGGGCAGTTACAGATGGGGTCAATGTCAAGAACTCTTCAGCTGTGGAACCGTCACAGTAACGACAGGAAGACCATCTCACTTTAGATCTCACAACATCTTCACTTGACATTAATCACTTGTGTCACTTTTTTGTATTTTTTTTTTTTTTTTTTTGGTATTTTGCTAATTTTATTGTATTTTTTATCTTATTGTCATCTTCATAGCTTACCCTGTTTTTTTTTCATATTTTTATCCTTATCTATTTATTCAGTATTTTATTGTATTTTTTATCTTTTTGTCATCTTCATAGCTTACCCTGTTTTTTTTCATATTTTTATCCATACCTATTTATTTTGTATTTTAATGAATTTCTATCTCTTATCTTTTTATTGCATCTCTTTTTTGCATGCCCTTCCTCCCACCCCAAGTTTAAATGCTGGACGACTGTAAAATAAATTTCAGTGCATGCTGTACCATGTATAATGTGTAATGACAATTAAAATTTGGATTTGATCTCCACTCACCAAACAACCTGATGGTGCCGCACACCTTCCCGTCCTGCTCCAGCAGCTGGTTCAAGCGCAGTCGGCCTCCGGCTATGGTGTGAAAGGTCAGATCGTTGGCGAGCTGAAGCTCCACGGTGATGGAGGCCGAGTGGAGATAGTTCAGAAGCAGCTCATCCACCCGCAGCACGTACTGAGAGGTGAAGTCGTAGTGCGGACAGACTCCGGGAACCACGGCCGTGGACTGCAGCTCAAAGTCGTAGAAGGCGTACGTGCAGAAGGTGCGAGGATCGTTCTCCGGGAGGGAGGTGAACTTGGCTTGACCCAGGTGGATTTCCAGCAGGTTTTCCCCGTCGCTCAAGACCAGACTCCTGTCGAGTGTCTCGTCGCTGGGTAAATCTGACTGGCGAAGATGCGCCTCGCCTCCGTAGGCCACGCCCTTCAGCTGCGCTGGAGAAACACACGGCAAGCAGTAAAACAGCAGTGAATGTCTGGCCTCTTAAAGTTATAGGGCAAAATTAGGTAAAAACTAAATTAAAAGATGAATAGAATAGAACAGAAAATAATAAAACAGAATAGAATAGAACAGAACAGAAAAAAACTGATTAACTATCACAGGGTTACAATGAAATTAGTATTGCCACTCCGTTTGTTGCAAAAAGAAAGATGAGATAATGGTAAAAAAAAAATATGTACACACCGAATAACCTATATCAATAACTACAACATAGTAAAACAATGGTTACAAATTATATAGCACAATATATTAAACATTAAAACCTTCCAGTTTCCTTGTCTTGGCAGCTTGCAGGTCCAGAAGTCGAGATAAGTCAGCCAACTTCAATTCATGTTCCGATTTCAGATCTTCCATGCTGACGGTGCACGCCGCCACCTCAGCCTACAAAACAGTAACACACACACACGTTATATGTGTGTGAAGCTTCTATTTAGGGATGCACCGATACCAATATTGAGTATCGACCTCAATAACATTTTCTAAAGTACTCAGACTCGTTATAAGTCCGGAAACCGATACTGTAAATGTGCGCAAATTTAAGTAACTGTGTACTTAAGTACCTATTCAAGTGTTTTGTCCCGGTATTGCGTTGTATTACAATCCGCCTCAGAAAAATCAGACCAACGCATCTGACAGGAGATAATGACACGTATGTAACAATTGACCCTATAATCTCAGTGAGGGTGTGAAAAGCACGTTGGCACTTGTATTTACAGTAGATGTCTATGCGCTGATCAATGATGATGTTTAAAACATTCCCAAATCGAGTTCAAATAAATACTGCAGTTCTACTCTGGTTCATTAGATGATTTAAACAGTCCAACAACATTTGATTTGAATAATGTACCAACAGCAGATTCAAATGTTTCAAAAGTATTTTTGTTCATTTTAAATACTTGATCTAACAAAACAAACAAAAAAAAATGCAAAAAATGTTTCTAAATATGTATGACTGATAAACCTGATAGTCCTTATTGATCTTGTGCTGGAGCAGAAGCATGTTCCTGGTCTTCTCCAGCTCTTGGATGGTGTCAGCATGAGTGACTTGTAGTTGTTCATGTGACGGTTCTGCATTTTGCGTCTGGCTCTTGCGCTTCTATATTTACACGACAAACATTAGACCCAAACGCAGTAGATGAAAACCTGTGATGGACTGTTCATCTGAACCTTAATGAAGAGCAGAGCTTCACCCAGTTCGGCAGGATCTACTTCACTTTCCTGTAAGAAAACAACATCACAATTTATGATAACGTGACATACCCATATATCTTCCAATAGTTTATTCTGAAAAATTTTCAGACCTGCGTCTAATGGAGATTTCTGAACTTATTATTCAGAAAACTGAATTTTGTATTGAATTTAATTCTATTTTAGAATCTTTATATTTGCATAGTTCAAATGCACGTAAATTTAAGCAGCCATTTTAATAGCGGCCACATAAATACAGTAAGTAAAAGAACTGGCCACTACAGTATCACGTACTGTAAGTCGCTGTTATTGTACCAGACAGGAAGTTGTAAACTTTACCTTGGAGAACAACTTTACTCGCTCTTGCAATTCTTCCAACTCCTTCTTCAGTGCAGCGTAATTCGTCTGAAGTTGCTGGTTTTCTTTTGTCAAGTTGTCACTCAATTCTAAACGAGATCCAGAATACCAGCACTCAGTGATCGGGCCGCGTTCCTCGCTCATCGCTCACCTCTCTCCTCCTTGATCTGGTCCTGGATCTGGTTTTTCTCGGTCAGGTCCAGTCTCAGCGCCGCCTCCAGCTGAGTGATCTGAAGCTTCAGCTGCTGTTCTCGAACCTTCCACTTCTGCTCTTGACTTACATCAAACGTACTGGCACAACACACACACACACACATATGATGATTAGGGACAGATGTCTTTCGTGACGACGTCCAATCATAATCCGAGCTTGTGGAGAAAGGCGGGTGCAAAACCAATCAGGACACGGAGCCTTTCATAAAAAGTTCATAAAAGTTAGTTCAAGAAAAATAAATGTTTTTCCAAATTAGTAAGATGTTTGTACTGTATATATTTTATGTTCATAGTTAACTACGTATTCAGAGTTCTTAGACATAAAAACTTTAGTAAACATTTAGTATATAGCACATACTGTATATATTTGTTGACTAAATCTATACTGTAAATTAGTCAAGTGAAATTTTGTGGCGTTTAGTCGACTAAATTAAAAAAAAAACAAGATGACTAAATTTGGACTAAAACAAAACTGAATTTTAGTCAAAAGACTGTGACTAAAACTATATTAAAAAAATCTTTGTTCAAAATTAACACTGACCACTGTTTACATTTTATTTTATAATTATTTGTTTTGTAATATGATGCATACAACATGCTTTTCATTTTAAATAAAAATTGTTCTTAATTCCAAACTAGCACCTTTTTTTGTTAAATCACATGACTAAAGCTGTTACCTGTAAATATAAATCATATTTTTATTAAGTACTCTGTATCGATATACCGAGTACTGAAATGCAAGTACGTACTCGTTTTCCAAAAAAAGTGGTATTGGTGCATCCTTAGAAATAATCACAATTATCAAAGCATGTCAAAACACCCCAGAAGCCCAAAAACATCCCAGAAGCCCAGAGAGTTAAGGGTGAAAGAATGACAATGAAGAGTGAATTCACCTCTTCACAAACGTATTACAGGTCTTCTTGAGCAGGTCTCTCTCTGTCTCCAAATCATCAATCCTGTCTTGTAGCTGAAGAGAATGTACAGTTTTACAGTTAGGATGAACCATCAGATCAATGGTCAAGTTTTACTGGTCAGGATCTCACCTCCCGTGTGAAGTTCTGCTCTCGAGAGCTGCTCTGAACCTTCATCTCCAGCTCCAGCTTGCTCTGTCGTTCTTCCTTCAGCCGCTTAGTCAACTCGTCCACTTTCATCATTGCTGCTTCATAACCAACTTTTAGAGTCTTGAGGCTCTGAAAAAAAAAAAAAAAAACAACACCCAACTAAATTCATTTGAACACAGACTCATCACCAAATATATCACAATGTTATTTCCAGAGGTGTAAACCATACTTTGAAAATTACAGAAAACAACAGATACCTTACTGTGAAAATTACTCCATTACAAGTCATCAATTACACATAAGTTTATGGCTATACATAGTTTACGTAAAAAAACTAAGCAAAAATGATTAAAAGTTGTAAAGTTTTTAATTTTAAAAGAACCTAAGTATTTTTGCCCTTTAGGAATTTACTGAATTTAGGCTCAAATACACCAAGAAATGTGAAAAACAAGAAACACTTTATTTGTGAGGCTTTATTTCCTAATATGGAAATTCAATTTAACATCTCTGTGTTTCAAAATGGCGGAACAAAAACTGTGGAAAACGAACAAAAAGCCAGTCTCAGTCCAACTCAAACAATACTCAATCTCTAATGTAGTCAAGTAGAGAGGAAAAGTTGCTTCTATTTTTGATACATAAAGTCATTCCTCTTAATTTAACAACAGAAACGGAATGTTCAAGGAAACCTCGAGTTGTTGTAGAAATCTGTCTTCCAGCAGTTTAAGTGCATTTTCTTTTCCTTCTAGTTGCTTCTGGACTTTGATCATCTCCACGTTGTCCTTTATGATTAACCTGCGTCATACAACATTAACACATCAGCAACATTAATTATTCAACAACAATTATTAGTCAGCAAAATTAATCCTTCAGCTGTATTAGTACTTTAATTATGTAACTAAGGCAGGGCGCTGTTAAGAATTGATAATTAAAGTCTAATAACATTGGTGAAGTTATGGGAATATTGCAAGAACCCCTATTGTAATTGTAATTGATACAAATGTAAGTGTTTTGTAATTAGTCCCAATGTAAGTGTTTTGTTGTTATTAGTATTGTAAAAGCAAATTGATTTTTGAAAATACAAGCCCAATTTAAAATGTAAATCTTCTACGTGGATCATAACTGATTCATCTCACATCTTCCTCGGGCTGGTTTTCTTATATGGTGGAAAATCGTGTAGGAAAATGTGTACTGTACAGCAGATGTTTTATTGTCAAAATTAGACATTATTCACACAGGTACGGTAGAGCACAATTCTGCATAAAATGAGAATCACGATTATTTTTGCTTAGAATAAGGATCACAATTCTTTCACGATTCTAGATTTTAGTACTATTTTTTACATTACTCTTTGCTTTAAATTTAAATAAATGTCAGAAAAATTTTTGTAATGTCATGTTAAAGTAATGATGTGAAGAAAAACTTTTTAAAATCTTTTAGCACGCACACCCGGCAAAACTTTGATCCCATAGAAACACATGTGCGTGTTATGTTCAGACCACATTGGCTGATTCTATAATATATGTATAGTATAAATGCTGAGGGGAGTGGAATTGGGATGGCGATCTTTTAACGATTAATAGTGCAGCTCTAACATACAATGTATATTAACATAGGATAGCAGTGAGAGTTGGACAGTGGATAAGCGTGCACACACACACACACAGGCAGAAAAAGAAGGAAAACAGAATAGCACCTCTGTTTATTGCCCTGTTGAACTCTATTTTGCAGCGAGGATTCCTCAAACTCTCGCTCTTTAATCTTCAGGAGACTCCGCAACTCCTCAGCTGATCGCTCCATCTCCTGCATCTGCGTTTGCTGACTCTCAATCACATTCTCCCTGGAATGACACAAAAACACACTCTGACATCTCAAATTCAAATTTATATTGTCATATACACATTATGCATGGTACAACATGCAGTGAAATGTATTTTTACAATTGTCCAGCATTTAAAAATGGTGTGTGTGTGTGTGGTGGGGGGTGGGTGAATGCGAGAAAGAGATGAAAAGATAAGATGTTATGAAAACACAAAATAATACAAAATAACTTGATAAAGATCAAATTTGAAAAAAAAGATAAAAAAAAAAAAATACAATAAAATGAGCAAAATACAAAAAAGCATTTTATTTAGATTAACCTCACTGTAATCTTGGAATTAATCTAGTGTAAACTTCTTCAAACACTGAGGCGTTGGCTGGTCAACTGAAAATCACTTTATTCCTCAAAATAACAAAAGTCTTCTTCCAGGTAACCTTCTCTTAGGCTCTTCTTGGTTCCTTCTCTCTAGCTGACTTTCAGGCTCTCGCTTCCAGCCCTTCTCTCCGGCTTCCAGCAGTCTCTCAGCTCCATTTCTACTCCTTTATCTAGGCTGATGGTTTGACAAACCGGCAGCACCTGTGTTGTGCTGTCCATGGTCCTGTAAAGGGCCCGGGGTCTCACACTAGATTTATCTATAAATGTATGTCCAATCATAACAAGAGGACTTTTTCTCAGTGTTTAAGTAAAACTTGAGACTCAACGCCGAACAACATGCAAGCATAACTTTGGTCTTTTCTAGGTTTCTGCTGAAGACTTTTAAAAAAATAAATTGTATTTCGGTGGTAATTTTGAATATTTATGATAAGAATAACTGTTAGGAAGGGGTTCCTGCCACAAAAAAAAAAAAATAAAAAGCATTGCTTTTTTTCTTAGAACAGCAAGTTATTTATGGAATCAAATAAGTGGCAAGAATATCAAATGTAAAACCACATTCTCACCAGCCAATCAGAGTAAAGGTCGCTCCTATGTGAAACTTGCCAGAAGTACAAACGCAAAAACATAAAATGAACGGGAAAGAAAATCTGAAGCAAAAAAAAAAGTTTAGATTGAAAAACTGACTGGCCCCAGTGAGCCGGTTCTCCCCAGCATTTTTTTTTCTCGCTTTCTGTCCGAGAAGTTTTTTTTTTACCTGGCCACTGTCGCATATGTGCTTGCTCACTGGTCATAGTCATAGCCATTATCTTAACACCAACGAACAAATGAATAAAATGCAACACTCTACAGTTTTTTACATTTTCACACAAGCGCTTTGACACAATTGTAACTGTGAAAAGAGCCTTACAAATGCACTGCACTGTGAGAACAGAGAGTCTGGGTTAACGGCAACATTTCAGTACTCACAGGTTGTGTATGTCAGCATGCGCCTCCTCGAGCAGACTCTGTCCAAAGTGAAACAGCAAATCCTGGAAGGGCTTTGCTTTCACGCCGCCGTCCACGTGCCAGACGTCTGCAAACAGTGATGCAGTTTTACACACTGCAGCTTTACAAATGCACATACCGCATTTACGCGAACATAAGCACACGACTTGTGACTCGTATAATTTGATCGTGTTTTACTTGAATGATAGATAACAAAAAGTCGATTCTGATCAGAACATCGGCATAGAGCAACTGTGTGAGGCCCGTCGAGCTCTCTATTGATCTGACGCCATATGAAGAGAATCAAACCGAATGATTATTATCCCCTGTGCAGGGACCCAGCGTTTTGATTGTGTCTGTTCCTTGCATTGTTCACTTCTTGCCCATGTTCTTCATTTTCCACTGTTTCAACTCTTTCTGCGATGACACATTGGACTTGTTTGTGGTCGTGGTTTGTAGTCTCTATGTGTTTATTTGTATTTAGTTTAATCTTACTTCTTCCATTGTTATTTTGTCTCTGTTAATTGTCGCAGCGTGTCAAATGTTTCTTTATTTCTGTTATTGAGCCAATACATGCTTATAC
>MU204413.1:5953066-6001265 GCA_017309775.1 Paedocypris sp. Pulau Singkep
CCATCTCTCTTTAACTCACTGTCTCACGTTCTGTCTCTTCTTCCTGTCACTGCCTGCCTGCCTGTGTGTGTGTGTGTGTGTGTGTGTGTGTGTGTGCGTGTGTGTGCGTGCGTGCGCGCGCGCGCGTGCGTGCGTCTCTCTCTCTCTCTCTCTCTCATACTTGAATATGAATACGTGGGCAAATTGAAATTACGTGTATTATGGATATTATTATACTTGCATATAATTGTGTATTAAACAATAACAATCAAACAGTCTATACATGTGTGAACTGCGGGCGTTTTTTTAAAACAAAGCTGTTTGCGAAGGCTTTTTTAAGGCGAAACCGACCAGACAAAGTAAACGCCACTCTCTTTGACCACAGCGCGCAAAAATATTTAAAACATACTCACAGATAAGCACGAAACGCACAAGGCGACCGTTGCTAACAAACAACTCATGCACTTCCGAGTCAACGGGTCACTTCCGCCAAGAAGCTGCCGCGAGCACTGCTTTCTTTCGGAGATTCTATTTTGATGTACTTTTCTGAGAACAGGCCATGTCGTGTCCGGCTTTTTATTCGGCAGCTCGAAGACTTATTGAGAATATTATTATCTCATTTGAGAATCATGTGGCGCGAGAGTTGAAACAGCTTCTTTCAATGTTCCTATACACTTGATTTAAAACATAAACATGTGGATTTTGTGACCATCGACGTTGTTGTTATTACTGCCTGTTTTATGTAACTTTTACGGTGAAATGTCAGAAGGAACGTCTGGCCTCCGGACGCCATCACAAAATTTGCTAAAAGTTTGGACACCCCTGGCGTTTTAATTTAGCTCGTTTGTTACCTCGTTAAAGCTAATGAATAAGCTACATTTGATTACGATCAGTGCGCAAAATCCTTCTTTTTTGCCGCAAAATTTGACTGGTTGGGGGGGGGGTAACTTTTTGTAACTTCTTGTAAACAGAGTAACGCTACTCGAAACCAAAATGTATTTAAAAATTTAAACTTTAATTAAAAACATACAAGATTATTTTCTCGACTTTTCTATGTTGAACCCCGAAGCGAAATTTACCGAACACATCGCTGACCAACAATATCAACCAATGGGCTGAGCTTTTACACCTTTTGACCAATAGACATTTGAGTAGGCGGGACTAAGCGTTTAATCAGACTCCCATAAACTGCCCACACATTTTTCCCGAATATTTAAAAAACACAGAGGCTGCCAGGTAGTATTTTCTTGCTGTGAATAACTGAACAGTTCCGGGATGATTTAAAACATTGACAGACTTTTCGTATTGGTTAAAAAAATATATTTTAACGTTTCAGGAAGATTCAGGTTTTGTTCCATAATGTCCAGAAGGAAGCAGTCAAAGCCACAGTATCATTGCATAGGTAAGTTGTGGATCAGCGTTTCGGGTTTTTTTGTTGTTGTTCCATTTCTAATTAATAATATTTATGTAAACCAAGTTTACTTTAAGTCTTATGATAAAGAGTCACTAAGTTGTAAAATTACATCACAAATACTTCTCTCATACATCTCATTTCATTTAGTGACACAGTATCTCATAAACTATATGTAAGCCATGAGTAAACTTTACAAAAGTGTGTAGCCTTCTTGGTATCTGTGTGTTGTGTGGATTATATAATTTTTAATCAACAAGCAATTCAGTTATCAATCAAATAAAACCAAACCAAACTGATCATTGTTTAAACCAAACACGAAAATAATACAATTGGATGAACTTGAAAATTAGTTTTCTATACAGCATGTATTAATATTTCCTTGAAACATCACGAAAATAGATTATAACTCCTGATCCAACTCATTTGAATAAGAGTCATTTGATCAGTAGTGACTGGTGAAGTTTTTTTTTTCCTTCATTTTAGCCTAATTTAAAATTTTCTTAATAATTTATCAGTGTGTTAAAGCACAGTTTAAAAAATTCGGTCTTAGATACAATACTTATACGCATTGAATATTCTCTAAAGAAAAAAACTTTTTTTTTAAATAAGTTGAACAGTTTTAGCAAATAAACAATCTTCCTCTTGCATAGATGTTGCCCCCCCCCCCCTATTTGCTGCTAATTGCATTGCTGTTGCATTCAGATTGACTTCCTCATTTTGTATGAACTGTATTTGTTCGCCTGCTGCACAAAAAGTTCCCCTACCCAGGGCGTAAATAAAGTCCTATCTACCCAGCCTTATCAGGATTCGCGTTTTATTAATGTTACTTATTTTAAGAATAGTTTAATTTCCCTATTTATTTTCATCAATTGAGTCGATTGATTCATGCCTGTCATGTGGCTGCTGTAATTAATGTGTTTTATTGCTTGTCGTTGATTTTTCTCTCAATCATGTCAAGGAAACGCAGATAAGAATAAGAAAATATCGATGTTTTTTGTGTGTAGATCACACACTGGAGAAACCCGGGCTGGTGTGTGAACATTGCTGTGCTGAGTTTGCTGCCATGACGGACCTCCAGCACCACCAGACCCACTGCTCTAAAGATCTCATCGTCTTTATTGTTACTGAGAACGAAAGAGACGACTTTCTTCTTCCACGCTTCAGCCCAGATGCCCCTTGCAACCTTCAAGAGATCAAAACTCTGACTAACAGTGGTGCGAAAGAACCGTGCCACCTTCACACCGCTGGAAAACCAGAAGACGTTGAGTCGTCACACAGACACGAGAACATTCCGCAATCTACGTGCAATCTACATCAGAATACTCACAAACGCCCTACTCTACTTCACACACCATCCGCCACCATCAGCACCGTCTCCAACAAGGACCTAGAAAGCACCAGAGTGGCTCAATACGCACAAGATGTTCACTTAACCTCCAAAGCCAACGGCCATGTTGGCAACAAGCTGTCGTCTTCTGGCTTGGTGGAGATGCTTATAGCGCTGCACAAACACCAGAGCCAGCAGCTGATGCTGATGGAGGAACTACAGCACCACGTCATCTCACTAGCATCCACCAACGATCTCTCAGGACCTTCTCAGAAGAGTTCCGAAGCCTCGCCCGCCTCGTCTGCAGAAGCCAAAACACATCACGAAAATCCACAAATCAACCTGGATAAAGTGGACAACCGAACTATCAACACGGCGCTATCATCCTCTGTGTCTCCCATCATGCTCACTCTCAAACCCAACGTCCGTCTCTCTGAAAACCCTGCCCCTAGTGTTGGGACGATTGAGCGTTTGTCGACCGAAGCCGGACGAGACAGACGAGGCGGCATCTTCAGACACACCTGTGGGTTCTGCTCCAAAGCGTTCGGGAGCAACAGCGCCTTGCGGATACACCACCGATCTCACACCGGAGAACGACCCTACCGATGCAACGTCTGCGGGAACCGCTTCTCCACTCGCGGAAACCTCAAAGTTCATTTCCAGCGCCACCTAGAGAAGCATCCCCACGTGTTGATGGATCCACGTCCACTTCCGGAGCTCTTCCATCGTCTCCCCGAGGGCACAGCTTCTCCAAACGGACTCCAAGCGGACAACCAGTCAGGAGGACATTCAGTGCTCCAGTCTTCATGGCTTCAACGAGAAAGTTAAAAGAGCAGGAGAAAAATACTAAAGAATATAACGTATTTCTTCAGGTTGAAACTTCTTCTGATTGTCGTAGTTAGTGTAATCTACATATAAACACAAAATGGTTCAGTTGACATATTTGTAACGCCCGCTAAATGTTTTTGTTACAAAGATAATGTTCGGGTCAGTTTGACAATTCTTCAATTTATAATTTGAAAACCAATAGTGATATGACAATTTAAGTTAATAAAAGTGAACACTAAATGGTTTCTGCAATGCCCTTCGTCCGTCGAGCCATCAGGGACCTGATGTAGATTCTGCCCCTGGTGGCTACACTGACAAACTGGATCACTTTGGATATTCACTGTAATTTTTTCCCCTAGTTTGTGATGTTGTCAACATATCGAGACTTGCATTTTTCCAATTTTCAAAGAACATAAAAGAACCCGCGTAAACACAATGTCAAATCTTTATGCTCCTTTGTTGTTGTTTTTTTTGTGGACCTATAAATTATGCCAATTTTATTGAAACGTATTCGACTATACTAGAAGCATTTGAGCGGATTTCTCTGAATGATCAATCTGATCATTGTCTGATCTTTTTAATTATCGTATTATGTGGTATTAAGAGTATAGCGGTATAGCGAGAGTAGCGGTCGCATTGAGATGAGCTAAAAAGCGTATATAGTTAATTGACGCGTCAAAGAATTTTAAGTTGAATGTGGATTTTAAAAGATAACCAGTTGAACTGATATGGTCGTGCTTGTGACTACAAGATCTAGTAGTCGAGCAGAAGACCTTTACAGTAATCTCACCTCAGGTTCATAGGCACATATACAAGTCTGTACACGCGTATAGAGTGAGAACAGGTTTGGGCCGAGGACTGAGCCTTGTGGGACTCCGCATTTGACTCTAGGTGAAGAGACTCCATTGACTGAGACAAAGTGGAAGTGATTGGACAGAAACGACCTAAACCATTCTAACGTGCGACCAGAAACCCAAACAACTTTACGAGTTTGTCTTTTAAAATATTGTGGACTGTAGTATTCACTATGATCCAGCAGAGTTAATAATGAGTGGGCATGTGTTGGTGCTATTAAAGCGCTTTACAGCATCGACTGTCTATGTGAGTAATGACTGTCATGAAGCATTAAGGGTCTGAATAACCAGACATACATTCACACATATCTACCGTGTTATTTACCATTCGTTCTGAGCGTTGTATGTATGATGTCTATGGGATTGTGGGCAGCTGGAGACGACACCTGTCAGAATAAATCTGAAATCCCGCCACGGGCCATCGCTTCCTCAACACAGGCCTGATTATTAAGTGACATGGTTCCTACATGATGTACGTCCATCACTCATATGAAAGAGTAAAGGAAATAACCAGACTTGACAAGATCAAAATCTCAATCTAAAGGATGAAAACATTGACACACTTTTTAAAATATAACAGGAGTCGTTTATAATTGTTTATAATTGGTATGTTCACACACACACACACACACACACACACACACACACACACAATTCAACATCAATTCATAACAAAGTTTAATAAAATAGACTGACAGACAGACAGATATATAGTAAATTCATAAAACATATATTTAGTAAGTAGTAAGTAGATAATAATATATTCAAAATAGTTATATACATCTGACTAAAATGAGGGATGGTCATCTGAGATGTGTAGATGTACGAGGAAAGAGAAAGGTTTTTTTTTTTCGCAGGAATGAGTCTTTGGCGTGAGTGTGTGTGTGTGTGTGTGTGATATGAGATCAGGTGTTGTGGCGATGACATGATACGAGGATGAAGAGACGTGAGGATTATTGAAACAGGCAGAATCCCAATCAGCCCCTGCAGCCAAGATACATACATTACTGCCCATCACTAGCCTCGGCTCTTGGAAAAATACTAACACACACGCAAATGTGTTTGTTGCTCCATAGCAATAAAGTAACATAATGGGGGAACTTTTAACGTAAAGTTAAATATATTGGACATATGTTTATGCTGTATAAATATAACTGTGGAAAAAAAGGCAGAACATCGTTGCAAAATTGGTCTAGAAACGAACGACCAAAACAATTACACTTCCTCATTTTAGTTTTGGTTCCTATTAATCAATGTTCATACGTAGTTGATTTTTTTGAACTTTCGAGTTCTGATGTTAGCGGTGCTGGGGTAAGTCAAGTCTATTCTGAACATTTAACCATTCATTTAGTATTTACGTAGGAAGCCTATTTTTTTTTTAATTACTAACACCTATTGTTGTTTTTCTGACTTGTAGAAACAAATGTAATCACTATTAATACTTCTCAACATTGTTTTATTCTGAGACAAGACAGTTTCAGATTCTTCTGCACTTTTCATCAAACCGAAGAATGTTTGTGTACAGTGAACTCGGATATACATTATCCAAGCACATGAATTAATTTGAAAAAATATATTGCTTATTGGAGCAGCGGTGAAGGCAGAGAGATAGATAGAT
Organism: Paedocypris sp. Pulau Singkep; assembly: GCA_017309775.1. NCBI lineage: Eukaryota > Metazoa > Chordata > Actinopteri > Cypriniformes > Paedocypris > Paedocypris sp. Pulau Singkep. The sequence goes on from MU204413.1 coordinate 5,959,087, forward strand.
GGATGGATGGATGGATGGATAGATGGATGGATGGATGGATGGATAGATGGATGGATGGATGGATGGGTGGGTGGATGGATTGATGATAGATAGATAGATAGATAGATAGATAGATAGATAGATAGATAGATAGATGGATAGATGGATAGATATAAATATAATAGGTAGACAGATACAGTAGATGGATAGATGGATAGTAGATGGATGGATTTAGGTCACCACACGTACAAGTATTCAGCCGGTTTGAGCCTTTTTTTTATGCCGTTAGTAAAGTGCAGAAGTAAAGCAAAAATACGTGCTCTCCTGCTCTTGCCTTTAAAAACAGATTCCATTGTAGTTTCTTCAGCTCATTCCGACAGTAGAAATGTTTTCGTCATGTCCTGCGCAGTGGTCATGTCACCTGGGGAAACCATGGTAAACTCTCTGTCACGTGATCGCTGGGTGCCACTGATATTACACTTTAACTGGTGTCTCTTTATCTCTGAAGGCTGATTTCTCCGGCTCCACGACTGCAGAGCAGCAGCATCACTGGAGAACTGTAAAGCAGGAGCTGAGGAGCATTACACTTCTGTTTGACATACCCACCACACGACTCGTCAAAACAACCCTCTCCAAATATGTGGTATGTTGCAATATGCGCTTCATTTTGATTTCAATTATGCATGTAAATATACAGTAAGACCCCGTTATTCCGTATTTCAAGTCAGGATGTAACGTTGTCTTTATGCAATCTATTTTTTAATATCTTTTAATATCTATTATTCAAGTAAAACAATATCAAAATTATACGAGTCACAAGGTTTGTTAAAAAAAGAAAAAAATAGTAGTTTTAAGAGAAAAAAAGTGGGTGTTTATATTCGCATAAGTACGGTATTCAACAGTAGAACGCAAACAACATTCCACATATCACAAGCATAAATTCCACTTATTTATACACTATTTAATTTGCTACAGCTGAAAATTTAAATTGTACCTTATGAGGACTAATTTTCATTTTTGAAAAATATTAATTGAGGAAAAAACAATAGTCTTGTCATGTACTGGTACACAATCTGTCACTTAGCTGCAATGCGCTTGGAAATTATCTTTTCAAAATTATACTACACACTAGAGTCATTGACACAAAAATGCATAATAAGTATTTAGGCAAACTAGGCAAACTAATTAAATTATTATGATCCATTTGACCCAGAAATGGAATAATCGTTCACTCAATGGATGTACTGGTTGATGGAATAGTGTGTTAACTTAGAAAGAAAGTGAGTTTGTCAGTGTGGCCACTAGGGGCAGTATCTTAACGGTGCTCTGCATCTAACCATCCAGTGAATGTACACACGCACAAACCCGGAGCAGTGGGCAGTCTTAAGCTGTGGTGTCGGGGGGCATGTGGGGGTCAGTGTCTTAGTCAAGTGCACTCGGAATTCAAACCTGTAACCTCTTGGACACAAGCAGTGATGTAAATAGTGCCTGAATAATTATAGTAAATTACATTAGTCTAAAAATTACTTTGATGCAAGTTAAAGTCACAAATTCCAAGGAGAATAAAATATATAAAAAGTACAAAAAGTCTTAGTCAAACTCAAATGTGCAAAAAACTGCAACGAGACATCCAGTACCTTCAGCATCCTGCAGATGGCGATATCAAAAAGATTAAAGAGTAAAGAGACAGATACTCAATCACTAATGTACTCAAGTAGAGAGTAAAAGTTTCTTCTATTTCTGATACTAAAGTAGCCAAAAATACTTACAAACAACTGCCCATTACTACTTTACACCACTGGACACGAGTCCAATCTGAGCACCAGTGTGTTCTTTTCTTCAGGTGTACCAGATAGTAGTGATCCAGTCTGGTAACTACGACTCCAAGCCTGCGATCGTCGAGCGACGCTTCTCTGATGTCCTCCAGCTTCATCAAGCGCTGCTGCAGGACTTCAGTGAAGAAATGAAGGACGTCGTGGTCCCCAAGAAAAAGTGGACCGGGAACTTTACAGAGCAGAACATTGTGGAGCGCCGTGTAGCCCTGAGGGATTATCTCACCCAGCTTTACTCCAGACGGCCAATCAGCCGCTCTCAAGCCTTCCAGGCGTTCTTCACTCATCAGGAGCTCACGGTGGCGTACAGTCTCCTGCGAGCAGGTCGCTTTGCTCAGGCCCTTCAAGACCTTCAGAAGGTTTTAGTGCTTCAGGAGAAGTTCATTCTGGACAACCCTACTTGGGAAGTGCCCACCTTGTGCGCCATCTTGGTGTGCCACGTAGATCTTGGAGACTCCGAGGCTGCTTTTCAAGCGGGCACGAGAGCTCTGCACGTGGTCCGGCGGCACCAGCTGAGGCGCTACTGGGAGCCGCTACTGGAGGCGCTGGTTTACTCTGGATACGGTTTAGGACTAAATGTTGTCCAGTTACAGGAGGAGCTGATGAGAGTGCGAGAATCTTCAGATAAATCCGTCAATCAAATGTCCATTAAACAATTAGTGATACAGGAGTTTGTATGAGATGTTACTGTGCCAAATAATGAACCCAAGCAATATTATTGGATTTTATTTTCAAGCAACTGAGCTGATGGTTTCTTGGACCTAGAGTTGATTTCAAACGCTTGCTGTTCTAAAGGGGCTTTTCACAAATATTTATTTTTTGTTTGGGCAGGAAAACGGTCATGATCTGCTCTCTTTCGACCCCGCATTTGGGATGGTGTGTGTGTGTGTGTGTCTGTGTGTGTGTGTCTGTGTATGTTATGTTCTGTTATTTTGTTGAACGTATGTGTGTGTGTTCAGTTCTGTGCATTTTATTTTTGATTTGAATGTTTTTTTAGTGGGTAGTGGGTAGCAAATTGCGACATCTTTGGGCCATAAGGCGGAACAAACTAGACAGACCAATCACCTGGTGGGACATATAAACACTCAACCTCTCACTTGTGTTTTTGAGTTTTGGACATTTTGCTTCCTGCTGCTCTTGAATTTCAATTTTTTATTTACAGTATATTAATGTTTTACATTTAGATTATCTTAATATTTAAATAAGAAGGCCTACAACTTGTTTTTTTTTTTTTTTTTGTCATTAAATGTAATTTTTAACTTGAATCTCAAATTGAAGACAATTAAACAAAAAAAAAACATTGTACTATTAGAGAAAATGTCTGTAACCTACTGATAATAGGTCTTCAACAAAACCAGTTAGACAAACACGTAAAAATCACGAAAGTAAGCCGAATTAAAAGTGAATCCTCCTCAGTGACACGACTTTTAAGATAGCATTTTTGACTAGTCATTTTTTTTTAAGATACCTCTTACTTCACTTGACTAATCTAAACTCTAATAAAGGATACTTTCAGTTACATCGTGTCTGGAAAACGTTATTTAGTTAAGTATTTAGTTCAACAATTCTTCACTTGTGTTTATACTTTTAGCAATTTCTGAGTCCCGTTAATCGATCTGTGTTGCGCGACTGATCGAGCCTTACGCGTTCGCCGTGCGCACAGCGCATGCGCGTGAAGCATGCGGCCATGTACTGTTTATCTTTTAGCCTTTAGCGATGTCAGTAGAAACGACGTAACTGAAAGAAATTAGCTATCTTTGTGTTTTTGGATGAACAACAGATGAATAAAAAGCAAAAATGGCGAAGGATGGTTCGACGAAACTCTCTAAAAATCTTCTGCGGATGAAGGTATGAAAACTGTCATTCACAAGTGCGACAAAAGCGTGTGTGTATGAACATGTGAGAAGTAACTCGGGAGTTCGTAATCGTATGGTAAAAAATGTTTTCTGAGTTACGAAAACTCATAATACAATTGACGTGAATGAACATTCTACAACAGGTAATTTAGAAGAGTGGCAGCATGACGTATTGAACAAAGTTTGTCGTGTCGTAGTTGGTTTGTCCTTAAATAATTAATCGCTTAAGAATTTAGAAATCACTTTAATATAGTCGTTGCGTTTGTGTGCAGTTCATGCAGAGGGGTTTAGATGCAGAGGTGAAGCAGCAGCTGGATGAGGAGGAGAAGCGCATCATCAGTGACGAGCACTGGTTCCTGGACCGAGCCGAACTCAAGCTCAAAGAGTAAGAGCCAGTTACACATCATAACTACCTCATCACGCTGACTACCGGCGGATTACAGCATCACACTTACTACTAGCTGACCACCACATCACGCTAACTACCAGCTGACTACCACATCACACTAACTATAAGCTGACTACCTCATCATGCTAACTACCAGCTGACTACCACATCACACTAACTATAAGCTGACTACCTCATCATGCTAACTACCAGCTGACTACCTCATTACACTAACTATAAGCTGACTACCTCATCATGCTAACTACCAGCTGACTACCACATCACACTAACTATAAGCTGACTACCTCATCATGCTAACTACCAGCTGACTACCTCGTCATGCTAACTATAAGCTGACCACATCACGCTAGCTACTAGCTGACCACCACATCACGCTAACTACTAGCTGATTACTGCATCATGTGAACTACCAGCTGACTTCCACACCAAGCTAAATAGTTGCTAACTAAATTGTGCCCTGCATTTAACCGTCCAGTGAAGTGACACACACACTAGAGCCTGGAGCAGTGGGCAGCTCAAGCCGTGGTGTCGGGGGTCGTGACAGGATTTTTGAGATGAACCAGAACGACCGACTAGATGCCGCTGTTCAACGCCCAGTGCTTTTATTACGAATAACTAGCCATCGTCTGGTCACACTGTTGTTTTCTGTTGCAGGAACTGTGTGATTGAGGAACGAAGCTTCGTCCCGTGTGAGGAGCTGGTGTACGGCAGGATGTCCTTCAGAGGATTCAACGCAGACGTCGAGGTTTCTTCTCCTTTATTGTTTACAGCAGCACTCAGGAACCGTTTTGGCTGAGAGAGGCCGATGTAACAAAAATGTAACTCTTTGAGAGCCGTACCTTATGTTCGGAACTAAATACATGCAAATGTGTGCATTTCTGTAAGACCAACGTAAAATGAAATGATGTAAAGATCATTTTAATAATACAGTATAGCCACGGTCACGCTCACAAATTTTCCAATTGTCAACCAATTATAAACCGCACAAGGACATGCAGGCTCATGCAGGCCAAAGTTGGTTCCCGACTTCTGATTGACAGCATTGTTTTGATTTCAAGCAATTATTTCTCAAATTCATTTATAGACAAATATTATACGTGCTAGTGTTCATGACAATAACCACACAATACTTGTGTTTCACAATCACACTTTTAATTTCCCTTTTAACGTGAGTGTGTGTGTGTGTGTGTGTGTCAACTATCTGTCACATATTCTATAGAAATGGATGGCCATTAAAAATGCATCTAAAGAGGAAGAGGAAGATGAAGAGGACGAGCAGCCAGGCCGCATGGAGACGGACATCACCGATGAAGACATGGCTAAAAGGTGGAGGACGCGTGTTGAATTCAGGGTTCTTATGAGCGATTTAAATCCTTAAATGATTGAATTTTAAACAAAGTGCTTGAAAATGTAACAATACTTATTTCACAACAAACACTATCACAAAATTAATCTTTGCATTTTGTAAGGCAAAAATGTCATAAACCGGGACACAATTAATATGTAAATGTCCTAATCTATTTCAAGCGCCTGTAAATCAGACACTTCTTTTTTTAATAATATGGTAAAATATCATGTAATAGAAAAACTTGTTACATAACAGTTATTAAAAAAATGGTAAAAACGAGTACTGCTCAATTCATCATCCGTGTTTGTTCCCTCTTATTGCAGTTAAAAAGACCAAATTTTGACTCGAATCTTTAGTTTGTGAACGAATCATTCGAGTCTCGAGTCATTGGTGCATTTCGTTCAATTACATTTTGTTTGTTTGTTTTTTATTTGGTGCACATTAATATTAAACAAACTAATATTGACAATCGACAGGGACACATGTCCAGTTCCTATTACAAAGCACAACTTGGTTTTTGTTTGTTTTTGCTTATTATATTTAAACTTTGAAAATGTGTCAATTTGACGTGAACCTAATAAGAGGGTTAAATATACGTTTACCAAAACTGTACGGTGCTGGAAAAGCATGAGCGTGGAAGTGCTCAAATTTGAAAATTCTTTTGTGTGCAGGTACGAAAGTTTGGTGGAGAGCATGAAGAAGAAGTTTGCTAAGAAGCGATCTGGCGGCGACGTCAAGAAGACGGCAGCGGAACACCAGGCCAAGCGAGCGTTCCTCAAGCCTCAGGACTGACGTTCGCCGCTCCCTTGCTTTTTATCCGAGGCCGTGTTCATTTTTTAACGTTGTGTAGTGTCCATATCCAACATCTTCACGATTAAACTTGTAAAGCCGTTTACGTGAGTCTTCACCGGTCACTTAGCTCGGCTGGCTGGACGCTTCCTCGCAGGAAGGTCTTGGAGAGGAGGCGGTCTGACAGAGAGGCGGGGCAGAGTCTGTAGAGCAGGGGGAGGAGCCAGGCGGCGGCTCCGGGGTAGTAGAAGCGCCGAGGGCGGGGCGAGAGGAGTGCGTGCTGGACGTCTGACAGGAAGTGTCTCAGGTCTGAGCTGGAGCTGGACGACATGCTGGCCAGACGCTGCCTCATGGAGCTGATGTATTCTTCTCCGTACGACGCCATGGTGCTGCGTGGCAGACCCAGGACCAGCTCCGTCTGAACGCTGTTCCACTGCTCGCTGCTCCCCAAGATGTCTGCAAGACACACTTTAGATGTTTAACATCGATTCGGTGTGTTTTGGAGCAGTCAAACGAGACAATTTGAACAATTTGTTAAAGTGTTCATTTATTAAATTGACTTGATAATGAACCTTTGATGGGGTAAAATGCCGTATTTATGTGAATATAAGCACCCTCCTGTTTAATAGCCTCTTGAGTCCTGATGTCCTCGTCAGGTCACTGCGCGGCATGGACTTCCCACCCGCTGGCTTAACCCCTGACCAATATAATTAAGCACCCCTTTTTTTTTCCAAATTTTCTACACTAATCAATTTCAAATATAAGCCCTCTTTTTTCTGAGATATGAAATAAACAAAACATTTTATTTTTAAGAGAATATTAACGTAATTGAACCAGAAACGTGCCTGAAAAATCAGGGGGGTGCTTATATCCACAGGGGCTTATATTGGTGTATATACGGTAGTTGTTTTATTCTTCCAGTCGTACTTGTTTTGAAGGCTCCGGGCTGGATGACGATGACTCTGACGCCCCAGCGAGACAGCTCCTGTCGGATTGTTCCGCTGAACGTGTTTAGCGCGGCTTTAGATGCTCCGTACGCGGCTAATCCGGGCAGAGGAACTTCACCTTGGGAAATCAAAGCTCAACGCTGTTAAACTTGCATCTTTGGCTTGGTGTTAAAAGTAAATAAATACTGTAAATAGAGGAGTTACCGGCCATGCTGGAGATGCTGAGGATTCTTCCTTTTGCTTGTCTGATCAGCGGCAGGAAGGTCTGCGTCACCTCCACACAACCGATGAAGTTCACGTCCAGGTACTTCTTATATAACCGAAGCGGCAGAATTTCACCGTCACACACGTACCCCAAAATCCCAGCATTGTTGATGAGAGCCCACAGGCCTGAGAAGCACAAAACATCTGTGTACGTCATAAAAAAAAACAAATTTTTTCGGGTTTTTCTCATTTCTTGGTGATTTTTGAGCCTCAATTTAGGAGTAAAATACGTCAGCACGTTGCGGCATTTATTCAAGTCTTTTTGGAACATGTGACTTGTAATGGAGTGATTATTTCAGTAAGGAATCTGTACTTTTACTCAAGTATGATTTCCAGGTACTCTTTACATCTCTACAAAAAGGAACAGGAAATACATTCATCAGTGATGGCCTTGTAGTCCATAAACTGCGAAGTGAGGTTTATTTGAGGTGAGCAACCCAAGAAAAACAATTCAGAATTCCAAATCAGCTATTGCAATAGCTATAGCGCTTGTTTCTATGTGTAATGTGTGCAAATTTGATCATCTACTATGAATTTATTCTGTTGTTTTAAAATGCACAGAAATAACATTAAAATAAAAGAATACAGTCATAGTATAGCAATGTAGCAATTGCAATAGCTGATTTGGAATTCTGAATCATTTTGTAGAGTTGCTCTCCTCAAATATCAGTTTTCAGACTACAAGGTGCATCACTGATGAACGAAACGTTTGTTAAAAAAAAAAAGTGCAAATATGACATTTTTTAGTAAACTTTGTTCACGGCCTGGCGTTTCTGTAGCGTGAAGAGCAGGAAACACACCCCGGTAGGTCAGAATGGCGTTTACCGGTTGTGCTGGTTTGGCTCTGGACGTAGCGATGAGCTTGTGTGATCTGAACGGGGTTAGTGACGTCCAGCTGAAGAACGGTGAGGTTTGAAGAGGCCGAGCTCTTGAGATGAAGAGCACCCGGACTGAGCTCATCCAGAACGCCGGCAAACACCCGCACACCCCGAGAGTCCAGAAACTTTGCCAGTTTATGACCCAAGCCTGAATCACAACCTGTGTTACAGATTCAACAACAGCTCCATCATTACTGCTCATTAGTGTTTGAATTTTGACTTTTACTGATGTTCAATGTCAAAGTACTATTTACTGTAATACGTGCCAACTTGTGTAGTATTTATCTACACACCCCCTCTTCCCTGCTTAAGCATCATCAAGCCTTGATTCTCAACATCTCCTGACTTATGAACTAATAATGGATTTTATAGTAACAGATTTTATAGTAACTAATAACAGATTCAACAACAGCTCCATCATTACTGCTCATTAGTGTTTGACTTTTGACTTTTACTGACGTTCAATGTCAAAGTACTATTTACTGTATACGTGTAATGTGCCAACTTGTGTAGTATTTATCTACACACCCCCTCTTCCCTGCTTAAGCATCATCAAGCCTTGATTCTCAACATCTCCTGACTTATGAACTAATTTTGTTCGAACATTGAACCGATGCAGTTCACCTTTCACAGAGCAAAGCCGGTAAATTGCCGGAAACATACTTTACTGGTAAACACTATTCACACAAGCACAGGCTGAACTCAGAAAAATGTACAAAAAAAAAACAATTTAAAACAATAAAAAAAATGTAGCAAACATTTAAAGGAAAATAATTATTTCTAAATAAGACATTATAAAGTTTTTTTTGGTCTTTAAACAAATGTAACATTTCACAAACGACCTGATGATTTAATAATTTTGTCTTCAACTGTAAATTCCGAAAGATCGATTTACAGTGATTTTAGAGTATAATTATGGCACAGCGAATTTAATCCCCACCCTTTGTCGTGAACTCTTGCACAGTTTGGAGGAACTGGTTTGATCAATCCCAACAAAGTCCGCTGAAAACGTTCCACTTTGGCTACTTAGCCAATTTAAACATGTGTTGTACAATTATTCCTACAATTGAGTACTAGCCCTTACAGGTGTGTGTAGTCTTACCTGTGATCAGAATCGCCTTGTCCCGGGCAGGTAGTGTTTCCTGTCCCATCACGTAGTGGAACACACTGACCATCAGACTCACTAGAACCACCTTAAGAACATTAGAAGGAACCAGAAAGGCCAACGTGAGCGCTGACAACACGCCGAGTCCCAGCCACTTCTGGCCTTTGGCGAGGCAAACCACCACAATCCCGACACTGGTGGCCACAAGCAGGACTGAACATCCCACGTCTGCAACTCGGTCCATTTCTGAGCGGCTCAGGGTGACAGTCGGCGACTCTTATCAAGAAGATCTGTGCAGCACAGCCTGTTTGGTGAGAGTGTTTTAACGCTCACGGATACGAATCACACCCTCACACACTGTCAATCACACGCACACGCACGTCTACACACGCCTGAGCTGTAAAACAACAGTCCTGGAGCGAAATCACTTTAATAATCGTTTTTGTTTTTGTGATAGCGATGTGTCTTTGTAATGTGACGGAATGTCTCAATTTTTACACCCCGGTGAAAAAAGAACATTTTTATTTACCACACTTTCAATTTCGACTTGCTTAAGCAGAAAAAACATAAGGAAATGATATAAATCGTCTTCTCACACTTTTCGTTCACTGGCCACCAGCCAAATACACCTGCGGGCGGAACGGCGGGCGTGTGACACGGGACACACTAACCTGCAGAGTTCATCTGTGAAATATAGAGCAAAGTAAAGACACAAAGTAGCTGTGTGTGTGTGTGTGTGTGTGTGTGTGTGTGTGTGTGTGTGTGTGTGTGTGTGTGTGTGTGTTTAGTCGGTACCAAAAATTATTCACATCCTTCTCGACAACAAAACAAAAGTCATCAATGTCGTTTTCTCGCTTTGTTGCAATGTATGGTCTACATAATTGTGTTTTTTTTTTTCGTTTGTTTTTTTTTGGCCAAGTTGGAGTGTTTACTAAAAGTGTAATCTTCTTTACTAAAAAGTTCAAATGTCTTTCACGTTTTAGATGTTCACAGGTGCCAAAGTCATTTACTTTGGTCCAAGGTCTGACACGCCCCCTGAGCATTAGGATCCCACCACCATGTTTCCCTGGGGTAAACTCTGCCATTAGTTTAGTGGATACACATACACTACTCAGGCCTCCTGTGTTCTCCAATGAAACAGAATACAGTATGTCACGATTATGCACTTGATCATGGACTACAAAGGCCAGGATTCTATTTTTTGTCATGTGTTTCATTGTGCTCATCCGTTTCATCTTGTTTATCAGTGTATTTGGGTTGCCACCTGTGTGAGTAATGGTGTCTGTCATTAATGTTGCACCAGCCTGTGTTCTTGAGTTTTGTTCTGAGTTCATGTGAGTTTCTTTATTAAATGTGATTTTTGTTCATCCTGTTCTGCAAGGATCGTAACAACAAAACATATAAAAAAATAAAGTGGTCATAGCCATAGTCAATGAACAAAGAACATTTTTTTATTTAATTGACACTTCTTTTCCCTATTTCAGGACACAGATAAAGATTGGGTGTTTTTTCTTTTAAAGACTATACCCCCCCCCCATTCCGCATAGCAGCTTTGCGTTGGTCTGAGACTGAGAAAAGCGCTATATAAATAAACTTTAACTTGAGAAGTCAATGTTTTTTTCTCACTTTGTTGCAATCTATTGTCTACATTGTATTTAGTTTTTTTGGCTCATATTTTTAGCGATGAACAAACTCGTCAAGTTGGAATGTCTTGTCAAGCTTCCTAACGAAAAAGTTTCCAATTTGTACAAATTTGACCAATTTGTACGTGGGTGAAAGAATGCAAACATTTCACAAGACGTTAAAATGAATGACGCGTCTCATCAGGTGAAGAAACACAACAGCAGTAGTGGTCAAATAACATTTAATTACTGTAACATGTACTTTTCTTCTAAAGGGAAGTTTATTTTAGTGACACATTGATAAATCCTCCTTACTTGAACACAGACACGGTCAGTAATCACACGACACTTACGGATCGTATAATGACAAAGACAAAGTGCTGATCCTCCTGCGCTAAGCCTAGCCAGAGTTAGACAAAGTCAAACAGACGCGTTACACTTTAGGAGCGGTTCTTCTTGAAGAAGCTGATGAGTCCATTGGTGGAGGAGTCGTGCGAGTGAACGTCTGCGTCGTCCTGCAGCTCGGGTTCGATCTTCTTGGCCAGCTGTTTGCCCAGTTCCACCCTGACAGCAAACACACACATTTAGTTTAAGTGACAAAACCTCTCCAAATTAGAAAAAAAACCCACAAAAACCACACAAGCCGCACGTACACACACACACACACACACACACGCAAAACAATCCACTTAAAATACTCAAACAAATAAATAAAAAAAAAACATCTCACCTAAACTACTCAAACATGAACACAAATAAATAATCACTACATAAATGTCACAAAAATGTATATAAATAAATCAAAAATTAATAAAAAAAAAAAAACCCATTTCACCTAAACCCCTCAAAATATATAATACATTTAAAATAAAAACATTTCACAAAATAAATAAAAAACAAAAAACCCATGACAGCCAAACTACTTAAAACAAACAAATAAAAAATATTTCACCTAAACTACACAACATAAACAAATAATAAACATTTCACTTAAACTACACAAAACAAGAACGTTTCGCCTAACCAATCAAAATAAATTAATAAAAAAAACATTTTATATAAACTACAAGTAAATACGTAAAAAAAACATGACACTTAAACTACTTAAAAGACAATAAATAAACTGGCACAATCTTATACATTTTCTAGAAGAGAAGATTGAAAAAACATTGTAGATGTTTTGCTTAATTACTTGCTGATAATGTAGCATGAGTTAATTATTGTGATGTGTCTTCTCAGTTAGCTTCAGTTATCATCACAAAAAAATGTGATGTTTTAAAAATCCTCAATTCTACCAGAACTATATTTCTAAATTTAATCAATAAGCAGGCATACAGTATTTTTATATTTTAAAGTTCTATGTAACACAAGTCGACTATAACTTCTGTCAGTTTACGCCACTGTCAGGTAGAAAATGCAACCCTGGCAATTTAGTAATAATGTACATGTTCCAAATTTGTATTGGAATTTTCTAATTTAAAAACGTCACCTGAAAGTAACAACGACACTACATCATAATTTCGAGCATAATCTAGCAAACTTTAAAATGAAAAGTTGACGTGTGACTGATTCCTGGTTTTTGTAAAGTGATGGGCCGTGACGAGGCGTGTGAACTCTCTCACCCCCACTGGTCGTAGCTGTTGATGTCCCACATCACACCCTGCACGAAGATCTTGTGCTCGTACATCGCTGAAACACACACACACACACACACACACACACACTCAGTAAGACAATTTAAGTCTAGACTAAAGACGAAGTCTCTTCAACAAAGCATATATTGACCTGTAATAATAACATATTGAATAAGTTAATATAATCAAAAAGAAAGGCTGCCTAGTAGGGGTGTGAGATCTGTTGCTTCTCGCGAGATGCGATTGCATATCGTGATATCGCGAGAATTTGGCGCTACCTTTGCTACAGTGAATAAAATCAATTTTCTTTGCGCTCGCGTTTCAATCGGCGGTGTCTCGAACCACTCGCGGACTTGACGCCTCCTCTGAGTGAGCGGATCTCCGCCATTGCCACGCCCACCCGACAGCTCACACCCCAAGATAGTTTGTGATGATTTAGCGAACGAGTTAAACTTTAATAAAATGTGTTTGTAAAATAAAACCGATTATTTCAAACTGTCATTAGTTGCACATGTGAGTTTAATCTAATGTGTCTAATACACGTGTATTACAGTAATTGTTTTTAGTAATCATAATGAAGTATATTGGCGTTGAGTTGAACTTGATGCCAAAATGATTCTACCATTCTTTGCAAGTTACTGGAAGACATGTGTTTATTTATATTGCACAGTTGTTGTTTACGACTCCATGTCTGTATTATATTGTATTACTGTAATATTTTTGGACTAGATTTATTAATGTGTGTTGCACTGGATAGAAAGTAGCTATAATTTCATTGGTCATGTATATGACATTGTATATGTGCACAGTGACAGGAAAGGCTATTCTATTCTATTCTAAATAGTATGTTTAATTTCTGTGCTTAATTGATTTTTTTTATACGATTGACAATTTACATTTTTTGTGAAATTACTTGCCTGGTAATTTATGGCATCATATTTTGTATGATCAATATTATGTTGGTTATCACTGCATGCAATCGATGAAAATAGAAAGAGCGAAATGCATCAACAGTTTTGAAAATTTTAGTTAAATAAAATAAAATACGGATAAAATATTGCTCTCCATACATTTTATCAAAGATTGTTTTATTTAAAAAAATCTCGTCTCGTCTGGTGGGAAAGTGTCTCGTCCCACCCCTACTGCCCTGTCTAGTTGCTCGGAAGCGAATCACACCTGCACCTCCTAAAACTGTCAAAATCTTTAATTAACTTGAACACACTCACCGATCAGCGCTCCCAGCACGAATGGAGTCAGCTTCTTGAATATAATGGAGTTGCTCGGCTTGTTTCCTTCAAAAACCTACAAAATACAAATTCAAAGTTTTGCGTTTAACACGAAACCACGCAACTGTATTATACCAGTGAAAAAATGATTCCGGACACAGTGGAACCTCAACTTGTGAAATACATTTCTTTAATTAAATGATGAAATATTGGTAATGTTATAAAAAAAAAAAACACGCCAGGGAACAGTTGTTTTTTGTTTGCCCTTCGGCAGGTAATAATAAAGGTATAAGTGATACAGCGGATATCATATGAACAATTTATTCCGAAATCTCCGTAATCTCGCGAATATCCTCTTTACAAAGGAAGTATTGAAAAGGTGAAATTGTCACGGCGACACGTTTACTCGCACGTTACTCTGTGTTTTTGTTCTCTAGGACATTGGTTAGTCGGTGTACTACTGTACTACACCAGCACTATGTTCCGACACTCACTTTATGGGGCAGAAGTTCCTCCAGGACGCTTCCAGACATCCCAGCAGCTTGCAGCTCCTTACGGGCCTCGTCGGAGGTCTTTCCCCGCATCAGAGCCTCGGTTTGGGCCAGGAAGTTCGCCATCAGGATCTGGCGTCAATGCGACAAGACCAGAGCAAACGTTAGACTTTGGTTCGTAACGGCTTCATGGAAAGATCCTTCACCTTGTGATGCAGGTTCTCTCGGATGGGATGTTGACTCTGAGCGGGAATCAGGAAGTCCGCTGGGATCAAGCGAGTTCCTGCAGAGAGAACAGTTCAAGTTATGTAATAAATAGTGTATAAACGACTAACGCATGCAAAGTACTTGAGTAAATGGACTTTGTTACCTCATTCTTAATTCTATTGTAGCAATACAATGTTAATTTATCGTTACAAAGTTTTTTTTTTGCCTCTTACCTTTCTCTCTCTCTCTCTCTCTCTCTCTCTCTCTCTCTCTCTCTCTCTCTTTCAAAGGGGATATGTCAGGGGAAAAGAGGACGCTCGAGTTTATGTTCTGTTAGTTTTTTTTTTTTACTACTACTTTGTATTTTTCAAAGTGATAAGCAAAATAAGCATCTCGCTCTTGCTTTCTCGCTCTCCTAAACGCTCGCTCTAGGGGGAAAAGAGGACACTCTTGCGTTTACGTTCTGTTACTTTACACTACGTACTTTTGGCAATGATAACACTCTGCATTCTACATTTATATTAACATCTGTATTTTTTTTTTTACAATGTCACCAAACGCTTGTTTGATTTCTTTGTATCCTTTAGGAAAATTAAGGATGTTAAACCCAAAAGAGTGTGTGTGTGTGTGTGTGCATGTGTGTGTGTGTCCCACCCTGGTGTATCAGCTGATAGAAGGCGTGCTGTCCATTAGTTCCAGGTTCGCCCCACACGATGGGCCCGGTGTGGTAGTTCACACGGGTTCCAGACTTGGTGATGTACTTCCCGTTGGACTCCATGTCTCCCTGAAAAACATCCGGAAGGTCAATCTCATAGCTGATGATGTGTGTGGACGTGGCGTGCGGAGACCTGCTGGAAGTACGCGGCAAAGCGATGCATGTACTGGTCGTAGGGCAGCATGGCGTGTGTCTCGGCCTGGAAGAAGTTGACGTACCAGACGCCGAGCAGCGCCAGGATGACCGGAGCGTTGTGTTCCAGCGGGGCCGTGCGGAAGTGCTCGTCCTGATCACACACACACACACACAGTTTTAGGGACGGGCTAACGGGGCAGTTTTATTTTAATGGCGCTCTTATTGCCCCGTTATCTGTTGATTCCAATCCGTAAAGCTATCAGGTGCACAATTTAGAAAAAGGAGAAAATAGGGAAAAATGAGCAATAGATAAATGTATGCAACAGTATTCTCATTGTATTTACAGTATCTATTTTATCAATAAAGGACTTTAAATAAAGTGCGCCATACGGAGAAGTAATGTATCCATATATACGTTAAACATTGTTACATATCTTTAGATATATATTTTCAAAATGCATATCAATAATTCTATTTCCATGTATTTAAATACATTCAACCGAATAGTAGAAAATATAATACACTTTATATGTAATTATATTTAAAAGGGGTTAGGGTAATACATAATGATATGTATATGTATACACACACACACACACACACACACACACACACACACACACACACACACACTGTCATGCCATCTATTCACAATATTGGTGCTTACCATCCAATGAGCTCCGGCCAAAAGCTGCTCGAAATGATCAAAACCTGCGGCGGAGAAAGAGAAACGTCTGACAACAGCAAAGTTAGTGATTACGTACTCCATTTCAGGGTCACAGGGAACTGGAGCCCTCAAATTGGAGCCAACAAAAAAATTGGTCAACTTTCCAATTCCAATTCATCTGAAACGTGATTTTGTGGGAAACCCAGAGGAAACCCACACAAGCACAGGGACAACTTGCTCCACACAGAAAGTGAAAGCTCACTGGAGACCTCCAGTCTCAGCGCTGCCCACTGCTCCAGGTTAGTGTACAGACATCACTGAACAAATCCCATGCTGCATTTCACTCTTAAACAGGGTTGCAGAAATTCCACCGCATAACGGTAAATACAAACGGAAACAGGTTTGTGACGCCCCAAAATTCCATAAAATGTATAAACATGATTCTAATGCAGAATGAATCAATCGGAGCTGTAGCTAATATTCACTCATTATGCTATTTTCTGTTTCTAGATATTTTGGGGTATGAAATCTTTTTGGAATTAGATTCCTGGTGTCTTTAGTGGCATAAACTAGAAGTTAAACTAGAAGAAATATCTTACTCTAGGCTCAGGTGATTTCAAACATATTCGTTTTACACTCAACTGAATACCAGAGGAATATCTATATCCTAAACCCTAAACCCATACTGAATGTATGTAATGAACTTTAAAGACAGGACAAGTAGGTACTACGTAGTATCACAATACTAGAAATTTCAACTTTGATTTGATGCTTAAAAAAGTATCAACACTCTAATAAAAAAAGTGTAACAACGTTGAAAAAAAAAAACGTTTTTTAATAAGAAAGAAAAACATAAGACTGGAACATGAAAATGTGTCGAAATTAGGAATACCAAGACAATAAAGTGCCAAAATAAAACAAACTGGCACAATCTTACAGATTTTCAACAAGAAATTACAAAAATGTTGCAGATGTTTTGCTTTGATCTTTGCTACACATATTAATAAATGCTCACAATTTATCACCAATTAATATTGTGACACGTGTCTTAGCCTCTTAGTTACCATCACAAATAATATATAATTCTAAATGCAATATGTAAGCAGGCCTGCAGTATTTATATATTTTAAAGTTGTGAGTAACACAAGTCGACTATAACGCCCATTTTCGCCAGCGTAAACTGTCAAAATCATGTTTGTGACACATTACGCCACCGTCACGTCAGAAACAGGTTTCCTCCGGGAGAAATGCAACCCTGCTCTTTTTTTTTAAGGTTTAAATCACGCAACCATTCAAACATGTCTGTTAGGAAGCGTAAAGGACATACCTACGTGCAGTGAAATAGACAAACCAATGGCCGACCAGAGCGAGTACCTTCCACCAACCCACTAAAACACGAACACTCGCGGTTAGAGACACGAGCAGGAGACGCTTTACTCAATCGCTCCGCACAATACTCACGTCCCAGAACTCAAACATGTTCTTGGTGTCGATGCCGAAGTCCTTCACTTTGGGCTGGCGAGGAACAGAACACACGTTTAACTCGCAGAACAGAAATAAATATTGACGTGACGGTCGTGTACTTACGCCGTTTGTCGAAAGAGCCACGAAATGTTTGGCCACAGCGGATGTCTGAAATGAACATTTCCGATGTTAATTAAATAAATTTATATACAGTGCTACCTCTCTTTACGACTTTCATTCGTGCCAACAGACGTTTCATAAAACAAAAATTTCGTAAAATGGAAATTTCGTAAAATGGGTCGCATTTTGCATCCAATAATCAGTCCCGATAAAAAATCTTTCATAATATGATAAAACATTATAATAACTGTAATGACTAAAAAACACGTTACATCCGCCATCTTGATTCACTGAGATAATCTGGCGATAATTGTGATGTACCCTGACATCAGCAGGATGTTAGCCGAGCGTCTTACTCGGGTTGTACTTTTGTGCGTAAACTTAATGAAACGGCACAAACACTTCTCTGTAAAGTTGTTGTTGCAAAGCTGCAAAAACTATTTCTCCGTGTCTAATCTAAAAACTCCAGCGGGTGTCATTGTTTTGCAAAAAACAGCGCAGCTATCGTCACGACAAAAGTGACGTCAGCTCGTCCTGTGTGAAGCGTCAGCGGTTTCGGAAGTAATATAGTATAGTAACGATGTTACTTGTGTAAAAGTATTTTTTTTGTTGTTTACTGATGTGCTTGAAGAATGAAAAACTTTTATATGCTGGATTGTTGCATGTTTCACTCAAAAGATCTCCCTGCATTTTAGTGGTAACAATAAAAACTTGCTTAACATTCTTGTCACTACAATTTTTGGCCAATCGTAAAGTGAAATAATGTGGTAAAGAGAGTCAATATATTTTTGACGACGCACTTAAGAGTAGTTAGTACGTGTACTTACGTCTTTAGCACTCTGAAGGAACCATTCTCTGGCCGTTTCAGCGTTTGTAATGGTTTCTTGGGTTGTGAATGTCTGTGAAAAACAAATGATTATTATCATTATTATAGTGATGGACCACCACCTACGTTCCCACCAAAAACAATGCATTGAAAGTGATAACATGGATTAAGTTTTTCATGTTCAGCACAGTTGACTGTTGCCCTGTGAAATTTAACGGAACTTTCATTTAGTATTTCAAGAACAATATATTACAAACAAAAAAAGTTTTGTAAATTCATAACGTACTGTACGTGTAGTTGTGAATTTAATTTAAAACTGTCTGGTTGGCAAAAAGCAAAAGTACAGTACATGCGTGCGGCAACCACGAATGAGTTGGGCAAAGAGCTGAAATTAAAATTCCCACTTGCCAATCAGAGTCAGAGCTGTGTATGCCCCGCCCCCATGTTAAACTAGCACCAATAGCCACAACGCAAAAATCTGAAATGCATTGATTTTGCGTGCCAGTGAGCTAAAATGTATGTGGTATAACGGTTTTATTTGAATGGCATGTTTAAATACTGTTAAATCAAAACAATCAAACCCCACCCAGCACATTGATGCAAGGCTTCCTGTGGCGTTTACTATCTTTATCGTACCTTTGATGCGATTATAAAGAGGGTGGTCTCAGGGTTGAGCTGGGCGAGGGTCTTTGCCATGTGTGTGCCGTCGATGTTAGACACAAACCAGACTTTGGGACCTCCTGCAGAATATGGCTTGAGAGCTTCAGTTACCATCAGAGGACCCTAAAGAGAGCAACAACACAATCAATCTAAAATATTCAATCAATCAATCAATCAATCAATCAAGAAAATATTACTGGACATTAACGTGAAATATCAGCGTAGACTCAGTGAAAAACAAACACCGCATTTACGCTAATATAAGCGGTTTAAAATATATATATATTTTTAGAGCATATCTCTAATAGGATTCCACATGCTATGCACGTGCACCACTGCATAAAGACGACACATTTCCATTTTTTTGTGTTTTTTTTCCTGACTAGAAATAGGCATAAATAAGCACTTAATTACGCACATATTTAATATATGCGCATAAGCAACCCCCAAGTTATTGATGACTTAGTGTCAAAATAACGACTTACTAAATCAATTATTTTGAGATACTAAGTCAATTATTTTGAGATACTACCTCAAATTAACGACTTAGTATCTGAAAGTAATAAACTGGCACGTGCACTACTGCATAAAGACAACGTATTTCCGTTTATTTGTGATTGCTCCTGACTAGAACAGTATTGTATATTACACTGTAATTGCCGTTAAGAATTAATAATAAATTCACCAAATCAGATCCTCCGATTCCGATGTTGACCACATCAGTGATGGCTTTCCCACTGAAACCTTTCCACTCGCCACTGCGGACCCTCTGCAAAACAACAAGCGCAAGAGCAATGACGACGTGTCCGGGAGTGTGTGGTACAGAAAGGCCTGTGGTGCACGTGTCCACTCACATGGCTGAAAGTCTTCATCTGCTCCAGGACTCGGTTCACATCCGGCATCACGTCTTTCCCGTCCACCGTCACGGGAGTGTTGGAGCGGTTCCTCAGGGCCGTGTGAAGCACCGCGCGGCCCTTCAACCACAGATACACTTCAATAAGACACGAAATGCATCGATGACGCCGGTTGTGTGAATACTTGGTCCCGTTCTCCGACATTTACCTCGGTGAAGTTGATTTTCTCACCGCTGAACATCTTCTCTCGCGCAGCTTCCACTCCTACTGATCTAGCCTAGTCACAAGTTCAGAAAAACAATAGAGAAAATAAACTGTGACAGAAAATGAAGGTGATCAGTTATGAATGTTTGAAATTGTTTACGTAAAAAACTTGTTTATAGAAGTTGCAGGAAATGCACTGGATATACTACGTATAGTTGCAGGAAATGCACTGGATATACGCATTTCTTAATATAAATAATAAGAGTCGTTTCATTTAAAGAGAACTGCTTGTTTTCCATGTGAATAGGACAATACTACAAATAATTTATTCTGTTCTCAAATGAGCAAGTTATTTATTTTTACGTTGTTGTTGTTGTTATGTTGTTGATGTTCAAAAAATAATCATGTAGATAATTTGTGTGTGTGTGTGTGTGTGTGTGTGTGTGTGTGTGTGTTTCTTTCAATGATTTTAATACTTGATATTAAAAAAAGTAAATACATAGAAAATGAACAAGCGTCTACGCTGAGCATGTAGACGTGATAACGTTTTTGCATTACAGTTGTGTGGTTACATTTTTTTTAGGATGGACATTTTTTGCACATTCATATTTACAGTCAATCTTACTGAACACATTTTGCACTGTTTTTTTTTGTTAAGGAATTAGAAGGCCTCCATATTATATTGTGTAATTTTATTTTAGTGAAAAAATAAAAAATAAAAAAAATCGATAAATTAATCAATTAGAAAATAATTGTTAGCTGCAGCCATAAATACGACTGTCGTTTATGTTTCTAGAACAAATACAGACATAGTTGAATACAGAGAAGAATGCCAAATCATTATTATGAAAATATGATTCAATTTATTCAAATGAAAAATGGAATTAGAGTAAGATTATGCGCTTTTCAGGATTTTACTGTCTGTGCAGGGGGAATGTACCATGTCAAACAGCATCGTCAGGACGTCCTTGTTGATGAGATTTTTAGAATAATCCAGAAGAATTTCTCCATCATCCGTCTCCAGATTTAAACTGCTCACAAAGCAAACAAAAAACGGATAAGGTGTGTGTAACATTAACACCGACAACACTTGTTCAAAAAGAATGAATGAATGAATGAAAGAAACGAAAACGCCTTGATTTGTCCCGCAGTGGGACAAATGTTACAACAGTAGATATCTATACACATACACACACACACACACACACACACACACACACACACACACACACACACACACACAAACATCTGTATGAAAAATAAACAGTAATCAAACATGCATAAATTAACATAACACTGCGCACACACACTATAAATAAAAACCGTAAATGCTAAATAGTATTGAATATTATGATATTCGGACATCATAATGATTTTAACGTAATATTTTTCTTTTCATATAATATTTATATAATAAATATATTATATATTTTTTCCAATTGCGTCCGCAGTGTGTGCGGAGAAGCACGTACGACTCGGGCGCAGCATGAAGCGACAGCGCCTCCTGCTGGTGAAGACTCGCTCAACCAGGCGAGGAACGAGCCAAGAGACGATTAACTGATAATGACACTTGTTAAAAACATCAAAGGGCATCTAAAAATGGTTGACTCAAGCAGCTACGATGTAAAAACATGCCAGGGACGTGATATTCGAGAGGTGTCAGGGACGCGCTTTAAATCCACCGAGTGACACGTGACGTCGCATCGGTATTACACATTGTTACAACATCACAAGCGACTGAAGTTTCCGTTGCGACATTTCTAACAGCAGATGTAACGCGCACATCCGTGACCTTGCCGTGTATCTGGCTAGTAGTTAGCATGGCTAGGTTTACATCAGGCCGGAAATAATACACAGCGCGAAACGGATGGAGCGTTCGGACGATCACGACGACAAACAACCGTTGCGTGACGTGACACACACACACACACCGCGCCAGACATCAAACGTGTCCCGTCACAGATCTGCTTCACGCAAGGTGCATTTGACGCGTCTCACCTGA
Source organism: Paedocypris sp. Pulau Singkep (assembly GCA_017309775.1). Lineage (NCBI taxonomy): Eukaryota > Metazoa > Chordata > Actinopteri > Cypriniformes > Paedocypris > Paedocypris sp. Pulau Singkep. The sequence continues at coordinate 5,981,321 of MU204413.1, forward strand.
ACTTGTTGAACCTGTCATGATCCTTCTCGAACATCTGTCTCATGTTGAGCTTTCCGGCGTTCGACTGGTACCATTTCTCCAGCTTGCTGTAGTTCGGGTCGCTTGTGAGTCCCATGATGGAATGATCAGAGTTGGTCCAAAGATTCTCGCGGCGTCTAGTGTCAAGCTGCGGCTCGGTCGTGAGGAGGAAAATCACGGTAGTCACGCCCACTGAGGAGGAGTGGCCCGCCGCGTGGTCACGCCCACCGCATTACGAGTAAACGTGTAGCAGGAATATTTACAGTGGGATTATTTTGTCGCGTCACGGAAACGTAATGTGACGAGCAAACGCAGATCGTGACGTTCCGATCACGATGCTTCGATTAACCAGTTCATGTTTCATTTTAGTACGTAACGTGTAGTGTTGAGTGGAATATATTAAATGTAATATACTTTTTTTCACTACACTGTAAGATAGAGTTGTACTGTAATTATTTGTATTGTATTTTGAAGACTAAGAAAACTAGGCCACAATTTATAGCTTCATATGTTAGCCATTTCAGCCACTAAAAATAACGTCTTTTTTTTAGGGGGAAAGAAAAGCAAGTTCGAAATAATGACAGTATCTCAAAATAATGATTTAGTATCTCAAAAAAACAACTTAGTATGTAAAAAAAACGACTATCTGAAAATAACGACTAGTATCTCAAAATAAAGACTCGGTATCTTAATATAATGACTTAGTACAGATGTTGGGAACCTTTGACTTATTTACCTTTTTACCTTATTTCTATAACATTATGCTGCCATTATCAACTTACGTGCATAATGAGGAACCACAGCCCAAGATGTAGTATTTAAAAAAATTTAATTTAATACTTGGCCTGTAGAAATCCAGTTTGTGAAGTCATGAAAAAAATAATTAAAAAAAGGGAGAACATTAAAACACTGGAATAAAAAAAATGTCTGGAACTCAATGTTTGCATCATGATTAACAAACTACTAATAGAAAATCTCGACCAAAAGAAAGAAAGAAAGAAAGAGGAAGTCACTTTCACAGTGGAGAAATTATGCTCTGTATTTAACTATCCAGTGAAAGATCCAGTATCCAGTATTTTAATATCCAGTGAAGTGACACGCACACACCCGGAGCAGTGGGCAGTCGTGGGGGTCAGTGTCTGGATCAATGACACTCAGTTGTAGCCAGCGCTGAAGCACTAAAGAACTATTTCTCTTCATCTGAGAGGTCTCTTCCTCCGTTCACCCTGACGTATTCATCATGTCCAGACGCACCACATCCACAGAGTTGTTGCCTTTCAAACAGACACTCAATCTCTTCCAACTGCAGGCCCTTGGTTTCTGGTAGACAACCCAGAACAAACACGAATCCCAACATGGCCAGTCCAGAGTACAGGAAGAACGCACCTGCGAAGACACGCACACCAGGTCACGGGACCAAATACCGTATTCACGCCAATATGAGCACCGCCCAAAATAAAGATTCCATTAATAGGCAAACACAAGCACCTCATTACTTTCCTGGTGTTCTGAGTTTCCGGAAAAGTACAATTCTTGCTAAATGCTTCTAGTTTGACCAACCTAACTTGTGACTCTTACTTGAATAATAGATTAAACAAAGATACGTTAAATATTGCTTCTAAATGTATCTCCAGTAGGAGGAGCTAAGTCGAAATGATGACTTAGTATCTCAAAATAACGCATAGTATCTCAAAATGATGGCTTAGTATCTCAAAATAATGACTTAGTAAGTCGAAATAATGGGTTAGTATCTCAAAATAACAATTTAGTATCTCAAAAGAACGACTTAGCATCTCAAAAAAATGACTTAGATAGTAAAACCAATTTTTTAGAGATGCTATGTCCACATATGGGCCGGTTTTCTCATTTCATGCACATTTATTTATTGTCTTCTGGATGTCTCATATAATATTATATTGGTAGAAATCCTTGTCAAAAAGTAACACTAAATGAAATTAGATACAAGCAAATGTATTTGAAAAATTGCTTTTCACACTTTTTACAGTACGTACATCCTACGTATATACAATAAGTTACATTTACATTAGAAGCTTGTCAAGGTCAATTGAACTGATGTGACACACGTCTTTCTGCGTTCTAAAGAAACAGCTACAAACTAAAGTTGGAGCAAAATTAAACACTGTACCATAATATGTGAGATACTGCGCCACGTGCAGAAAGGTGAGTGACACGAGCACATTACAGATCCAGTTGACCCCGGCCGAACAAGCGTTGCCCGTACTCCGAGCCCACAGGGGATAGATCTCAGCGTTCACCGTCCACGGCATCGGTCCCATTCCTACGCACACAAAAGAGAAAATGACAAAAAAAACATGTGAAAAAAGAATCATGTTATACTGTATTTGTGCCATTGCCAGATGTGTCAAGTAACAAAGTAATACTTGTACATTCCTTAAGTAGAATTTTATTATTTACACTTTTACCGGAGTAATTATTTACGCCTATTTTTCCTTAAATGTTTAAGACATATCTGTACTTTCTAAACATTACATTTTTTTAAACAGCAGCGCTACTAAAAATTCATTTCGGCTAGTTTTATTTCCGTATTGTCATCAATCTACAAAAAAACATCCAGCCATCAGGTTACGCTAAACTTGATTTCGACATACATGCACACATGCACCATATATTTGCGTTTGAACAAGATTAGAAATATTAAACGTAAATTTATTTTAAAACAAAAACGAACAAAAATTCACATTTACATTTGTTTTTTTATTTTTCGGTTGCAATTACGTTTGTCTTTTTATTTTTCGCTTGCAGTCTTCACGTTTTTGTTTGAAACTATTTTTTCGCTTTGGATATTTCGTTTTTTTTAGAGTAAGGCCCGCCCCCACGTGGAGCTAGGGACAGAAGTCCAACTAAAAAAAAGGAAACAAACTAAAAAAATTGATACGAATAAAAAAGTTTCAAACAAAAACGAGAAGATTGCAGGCAAAAAAAGGAAAAAAAACTAACGGAAATGTCAAGCATTTTCATTCGTTTATTAGAAATTTATGTTTAACATTTTTGGCACGGATCTGATTCCATAATAAAGATGACTGATCACAAGCTTCTGAAGTCTGACTTTACACCATTACAATACTAGTCATCATATGTTACACTCTGAAACACGTTAATGCTTAGTAGCGTGCATACTGTATATGCTTCTTTGTGAACACAAATACACAATAAAAACAAATTGTGTTTAATGTGTTTAACAATGCATTAATTTTCAATGTAATTATAAACAGCAAACATGTTATATATAACATTTTAATATAACAATATAGTCCTATGCTATTAAAAATGTAATTTCAATGTAGTTTTTGTACTTGTACTTTTATACTTCAGATAGTTATTAAATGTTGATCGGATACGTTTACTTCCGTTGTCTTTTTTACTCTAGTATCTATACTTTTCCTTGAGTAATAAAGGTGACTACTCTTGATGGCACTGGTGATTGCATTATTACCGTTACTGTCTTTATTTAGGCAATTGATGAAGATATTTTGTGTCCCTTTCATCTTTTCAATCTTACCAGGTGCGAAAAAAGCCAAATAGAGAATAAGACCAAGTAAAACGATCCACGAATAAGGTGTCGGGCAGTAGTTAAAGGCCCAGAACGCTCCGGTGCTGTTCATTTCACGACTGGAACACCTGAAAATATCAAAAGAAATATCAAAATCAACTATTAAAAAAAAAAAAAAAAAAGAAGTGAGAACTCTACAGTTCTAAGGAAACAAAATGAAGCACATATATGAGGGTTAATTTCATTACTACTGTGGGAGAGAAGACAAACAAATAAATGAAGAAATACATTTCTGCAATAATGCATCGTGTTGTTTCGGCCGTGTGTGTTGCCACAAAATTCTATTTAAAAATGGTTGTGGTCAAAAAACATCGGACTACACCAGAAATTTAAAGTAGGGTTTACCTAGATCACAGTGTGTACCTAGATATACAGTATTGAAACCTTTTACATCTACCGTAATTACGAATATAAGCACCCGTTTTTTCTAATTATCGAATTTGAAATGATCAATTATTTCAAATATGCACGTAAATACTGTATAAGCCCCCATTTTTCCGTATTTCATGCCACGAACAATCACAAATAAACGGAAACACGTCGTCTTTATGCAGCGGCGCATGTGTTTGTCTATAAACAATTAAACAATGGTTAGTAGGCAGACCTGCTACAGTATAAGCTTTTATTGACTCAATAACAGAAATAAAGAAACATTAGACACAGCGCGGCACTTAACAGAGACAAAATAACGCTGGAATATGGAAGATTAAACTAAATACAGTACAATATTTATTCTACAAAAAGCAGAAACTACAAACCACAACCGCTTAGCTTAGCGCAACCGGCAACAAACGAGTCCAATGTGTCAAACAGTCGAAAATGAAGAACGTGTCCAAGGAGTACAAAAATCCAAGGAACAGACACAATCAAAACGCTGGGTGGCTGAACAGGGGATAATAATCCTTCCTCTTCACACGGCGTCAGATAAACAGAGAGCTTGAAACAGGCCTGAGCTTGAAACAATTGCTCTGTGCATGTACGGAGTCTGACTGAAGAGCAAAGGATCTTGGGAAATGTTCTGACCACTAGAATTGACTTTTTGTTATCTATTTTTCAAGTAAAACAAAATGATACGAGTCACAAGTTAGCTTTGTTAAATAAAGAAAAAAAAAGTGAGAATATTAACTCAATATTTAATTAACAATTTAATTTTTTTTATTTATTTTGTGCCTGAAAAATGGGGGGGGGTGCATATGTTTGTGAGGTGCTTATATTCGCGTGAATACGGTACCTACTATAGCTATGCAGCGATTACCTGCCAACAGCAGCGGCCTCAAGGTCATCTGGGTCGACAGGCAAACACGAGGACAGACCCACCGATGATCCATTCTTCTGGTAACAGAAGCCACAGTCTGGGTCCAGCTTGCACGATTCACAGAACCTTCACATCAACAAAACCAAGAAATTCAAGTGGAAATGAAATTTTTCATTTTTCATTCTAAACTAACTCTTTTTCATTTATAGGTGTTACGTCAAAAATGCCAAAAATTACCCCACTGAGGAACTAAAAAGGTTCAATTATTATTATTATATCATTCACCAGAAAACACGTGTGTGCAGGGGTCACTGAATTCGGTCGCCCGAAAAATGACCAAATCTTCCGGCCTTGATCAAATATTATATCTTTGCACTTTAACAGAGAACGTACCCATATACAGCACAGCTGGAGTTGTGGAGTGAGGGAAAGCTGGGATGAAAGTTGACCGGTGGAGATGTCCGAGCAGAGAGCAGGAAGCCCGCGGCCAGAATCATCAAACTCACCGCCGTACCTGAGAAATTCCCATCACACAGTCTCCATAATAAACTCGGAACAGAATATAGAGTGCGTAGGGCTGGATCCTCACCTAGTATACTACCTAGGGTCAGCTTCCTGCGGCCCACGCTCTCCACTAGCCAGATGCCCACGAGTGTGAACAGGAAGTTGGTGAAGGCGGAAGCGGCTGAGAGCCAGATGGCCTTCTGATCCTCCTGGACTCCAGACATCTGCAGTATAGTAGCGCTGTAGTACCTGCCGTCACAAAGTAGAGGAAAACAATTGTTGAATGAAGAAAAAATTGTATTTTTAAAAGAAAATTAACGCAATTGAACCAGAAATGTAAAAAAAACGTTTTTTATTATAAGGGGTGCTGATTATCCATAAATACTCTCTAAACATCAACTGTCGTCCAGTAAAGAAAACACCAAAGATAATACATACATGACTGTGTTAATTCCAGAGATCTGCTGGAACATCTGCAAGCCACATCCGACAATCAGGGCACGTCGAGTTGGACTGTACGACAACATGCGCAGGAAAACCGACCTGTCTGTAGAACAATCCCTTCAGCTCAAGTGTGCATGTCATGAAACACATGCAAGCAGAAAAGATGTATAATACTAATAAGTAGTGTTGGGAATGCTCCTTTAAAAAAGTAATTAGTTACTAGTTACTTCTCACAAATAGTAATAGTAAGTGTGTTAGTAATTCAGTTACATCTTTTAAAAAAGTAACTAATCACCATAAAACATAACTATTTTTTTTTTACATTGGTCAAATAACTTTGCTTCTCTCAATATTTAATTAAATGTTAAATTACTTAAATTGACACTAAATAAAATAAACTATTATTATAAAGCGTTGTATATTAATCTATTTACTATTTTAATATTGCTGTGGGACAAAGTGAGAGACGCCTATTTAATTCTATACAGTATTGTAAACTTTATCATTAGTATAGTGAATAATAAAACACAATATATGGCTAAGATCTTTTAGTATTTACTGCACAGACCACAACTGAGCAACAAAAAGGTCTAAAAATAAATGATGCTTCTTAAGGAATGTACCAAAAATACATGAACAAAACTGTTACTCAGCTGGTAGACGTATGGTATTAAAAAAAACAGTGTTCTGCTATTGATATAATACTTCATGTACCAAAAACAAACAATAACAACAAACAGTGAAAATTAAAATGAGATGTAAACAGGTAGTAAAATAAAACTCCATGTCTATCTCTTTGGCTCATCGCTGACTCCTAGTGGTTGGTTCCCGCACTACTCTTGCTTCTGGTTTTTCTACAATTACAGTACAACTGCTACAATTCGGTACAATTACAGTAACACCACAAAAGTATTCCCATCGCTGATAATAAGGCCTTTATTACGCAAATTGCATCAAGGCAATGTCTGGGCTCTTAGAATAACAACAGACACTATTTCCTGTTCCTTTCACACTAGAAATACCATAAATACCATAGTCACAAAACCATACATGTCATCTTCACTGCATCATGAGGTCGTCCTACCATCAGCACTGTTCCTCTCCTCCTCGATGCTGCTCAGGATTCCTTGAAACTCCTCGTCCACATGTTCACCATCACCTCGGATGCGACGGAGCACGAGTCGGGCCTTGTGAGCATCTCCTTTCTGCAGGAGCCAGCGAGGACTCTCGGGGAGGAAGAGGAACCCGAGGAACTGCAGGCCAGCAGGAACAGCCGACAGTCCTAGCATGTACCTACAACACAAACTCCTTATTGTTCGCTTTTTACCAGCAACTACATAATAATAAAATAATAATAAATTGAACCTTTATTAGTCCCTCATGGGGAAATTTTTTTCTCTGCATTTAACCCATCCGATCAGACAAGAACTCGGAGCAGTGGGCAGCCACGGTGCGGCGCCCGGGGGGCATGTGGGGGTTCAGTGTCTTGCCCATGGACACTAAGTTGTAGAACTAGTTGTAGGGGGGATTCGAACCGGCAACATTTTGGACACCAGTCCAAGTCCTCTACCACTGGACCACAACCCCCCCACATCTCTCTTTTTTTTTTTTTTTTTTTTTTTTTTGCATTACCTCTTTTACATGAGCACCTGAGCTAACTAATACTGTGAGATATTATAAAAAAAAAATAGGATTGGAAATGTAGGATCGATTAATAATTCTTAGCAAAATATTAGACAAATAAAATTATTTATTATTATTTACACAATAATTTAGTCTGGCATGCAAAGGCTCATGGGAGACTGATGTCTCACTGGAGTGAAGGGTTCTGGAAGGTGGAGTTTTTATGACTAGAATATACGTATTTTCTCAAACTATTAAACTATTCAAGTAAAACGACATTGAAACGACGAGTCACAAGTTAGCTTTGTTAAGAAAAAAGGAAAAAAAAATTAACACAATTTAGCCAGATAAGTATAAAATACAACTATCAATATTTTTTGCAATTTTACTTTTGTGCCTGAAAAATTCAGGAGGCTGCTTGTATTTGCGTAAATAACAGTAAACTAATTTTAAAAAAGATTGAATAAAACTAAGAGCACCGACCTCCATCCATCACGAGCTTGGTAGCTAAATATCCCATTCACCACGCTGGCGATAAACTGGCCACCAGTAATAAACAGGGTGTTGATGGTGACCAGACGACCTCTGAGCTGATGAGGAGAGACTTCAGCGATGTACATGGGCACAGTCATAGATGCAACACCTACAAAAAGGTCAGAGGTCAAACGTGGACAACACTAACGTATAAATATTAAAAGTGATGTTTTAGTGATAAACCTATATTATTTGAAATAATTATACAAATTCATCATATCATAGGCTCATTCACACTATACATGCTACTATACAACTATAACGAGTATATCATTTAGTCAATAAATGAAAATAAAAATCAAAGACACAAACACAATTCTCCAAATTTCTTTTTTCATATGCGTGGCAAGAAATTATTTCTGAAGTGTTGTCTGTATATTAATTGGCTGTACGCGGCCATGAAATAATCAAACTTTTGTTATTCACAGATTAACATGTTAACTATAAACTACATTAGTACATATTGTATTCATTAAGTATGAATGATTAGATTCATTAGGTATCTACTGAGCCGAATAAGATCAATGTATGAAATGTCAACAGAAAACTATATATATTGTATGGTTCAGTGTTGGGAAACCTTCATAAAACACTTAAAAAAAAAAGTACTTTAAAAAACTAATTAATTACAGTTACTAGTTACATGTCACAAATAGTAACTAAAAGTAACTAATTACCAGGGAAAGTAACTATTGTGTTACTTGCATTTTAATCTGTCATAAAGAATTGCCCATTAATCTACGCAATTAGAATAAATATAAATGATGCTTCTTAAAGAATGTACCAAAAATAAAACTCTTGTCAATCTCTTTGGCTCATCGCTGACTCCTGGTGGTTGTTGTGTGCAACTGTGAACCGCACTACTCTGCTTCTGGTTGGTAAATGATGGACATTTCAGGAAAAATGATGGACATTTCCGAAAAGCCAATCATCAGGTTTCAGTCGCACCTCGTTCACACACACACACACACACACACACACACACACACACACACACACACACACTTACCTAGTCCAAGTCCGACTGTGAGCCTTCCAACCAGCAGAACCTCCTTGCTTGGCGCGAGACTCAGGACGACGCCTCCAGCAAAGAAGGTAAGACTGGCGAGCAGAATACAGACTCTACGCCCGACGGCGCCGTTGAGGAAACCTCCAGCCAGAGCAGACAAAGCAGCAGCGCCGACAGTGATGGAGACCAGCAGCTCCTGCCAAAGAGAACTGAGGTGCATCTCCTTCTTCAACAGCAGCATCGCTCCAGAGACGACGCCCGTGTCGTACCCAAACAGGAAGCCACCCAGCGCTGAGAAAAAAGCCAGAACATAGACAAAGCAGGGAGTGCCATGCTGGAGCACACGGATCTGCTGTGTGGAGACGGCTTCTTCCTGCTGGAGATGCTTCTCTGAGACGTTAGATGGTGTTCGCTTCACCCCAGCGCTCTCGGCATGAAGATCCTCCATTTGCAGAAACATGCATCGTCTCCTAAACCACAAAAAGCCGAACAATTATTTTCTCGGTGTTGCATAACATTTTGTTCACAAAAACCCATTTCGTGGATGTCATTAAACTGTTGTTTTTGTTGTCTTGAGAACGTGATCAAATTGTATTATTATTTTTTTTTTTTTTATCTTGCCTTAATTAAAAAAGTGAATTTAAAATGACTCACATTTCAACCCCTTCCACTGGACACTTTCTGGATCACGGAGTCACGTTTTTTGTATTTATACTCAATTTTACAATATTTGATTGTATTTTTATCTTCATAATTTTGTATTTTGTTCAGATTTAATATGTTTAATATGTTAATATGTCAAGTGATGAATGAAATTTGAATTTATACTATATAATGATCAGAGAATAATCACCATTTTTATAAAGAGCAAAAGCTCGTAGATTGTGCGCTCGTTATCAAAGAATTAACCTTTGTTACAATAAACGGATCCTAAGTAGATTTTTTGTTTACTTTTTTGTTTAATTTTCTTTATGACCATAAGTGGATTGTAATTATTCTACGATAAAGAACACGTAGACTTCGTGATCACGAGACTCGAAACTTCCGTACTCCAGTCTGAAATTCAGATAGTGTCAAGAAACGCAAATAAACTATTGACAGCTTTCGTTTACGCGGTTAATAAGTAACGTAATGCCACACAATTCACTCCAAACATGCACTTATTCCTTTACTTCGCGTCCTACCTGGAGACGCTTTCCAGTGTTTACGTTCTGCCAGGACGTTCTTCTCTCCGAGAATCGAGGTTTTAAATCCCACTAAAGTGAAGGACGGACTCGGAAACCTTTAATGACGTCCCCGTTACTGTACTACAAACGCCGTCTGATAGGTTCAAACCAAATCAGTGGGAGGGGTTTGAGCTCTAAAACGTGCAACTTTATAAACCCGCAACTTTATAAACGTGATAAATAACTGTCTATTTTCTGTGAACTCTGTAAACGTTTCTCTGAAAATTTCGTCAGCTTAATAAATAATGACAAGCTGACAGGAGACTGACGGGTGCAGGGGGCGGGGACATATTTGTCCACTTTAACAAGTGATTGTTTGAAATCTATTTCAAAACGTAACTAAAACCCGCCAAACTGACCCAAAACCCGCCCAAAAATATGTCCACCCTCCCAGCGCAATTTTCGCCCGCATAATCAAAAACAAAACAACGGGAAACGGCCCAATCTGGCAACACTGTTCCCACCGGAAGTTTGAAATGAGTCATATGATTGGGAATTCTGCGCGAGCGACCGAAACTAGTCAGTCAGTCAGTCAGTCAGTCAGTCCGAGTTTGATAAAGTCCGAGAACAAGCACTTTATCAAACTTCTCCAGTGACACACCGAGAAATTAACAGCGATTTATCTTCCCGCGACGTTCTCGCGCTCGGTGACGGATGACGTCCAAGAACATGCGTGCGTGAGCTTTAAAAGATGAGTTGTGTTTGTTGTCTAACATTCAAAGGACGATGGCTGACGGAGAGGAGACTGAAGAGATCCGCATCAGACTGAGGAAACTGTTGGTGAGGCTGAATGTCAAAGAAGGGAAGGAGGTGGGAACCTTAGTCCAGATCATACAAGACCTTCTGTTCCAGTCCTACACCGATCACTGTGGTGAGTCTATAACCTTAACTAGTCCTAACCTAACCTAACCACTCTAAGAGTTTGAACTGCTTTTGCTCTTCTAGTGGAAATCTTTGCTGATCAGAATGCCCATGTTCCTCTGATGATGGTGTTGTCATCGCACCCCAGCCTTAAAGTTCAGCAGGTGGTGCATTCTTATCATCCAAAACAATTCCTGTGGAACCAGATTAGTGGCAAAAGTACAAAACATCCAAAATTTCTATGAAACTAACGCAATGCTTCCCATTTACATTATTTTTTTTATTTTTCGCTTGCAATCTATACAATTTTCATTTAAAACATTTTTTTTTCGCTTCAGCTTTTTTTGTTCATTAATTTTTTTTTTCGTTCAGCTTCTTGCGGGGGCGGTCCTTACTCTGATTGGCTGGTGAGAATGTGATTGGCAGCTGCTTGACCGGAGGTGTGGGAGGAGTTCAGCTTTTTAATATTTGTACATAATTAACTGTGAATAAAGTGTTATTTTTGCACAATATTGCAAAATTATTGTGGTGGCAGATATTTTATAATATTTGTAGACATTTTGTTTCTTCAAATTGAAAAACTGTATTATGAAATGTGTATGTGCAGAGATCCGATAGGCGTCTTACAAAAAATAATGTATTATTTATTAGTATTGTTGTTGTTATTATTAATGGAAATAGTGATAAAATGTTTTGTTTGTTTTAAAAACTCTTATGATTACGTGCTAACTAGAATTTAACGTGAAATCCTGTATCACCAAAAATCCTCATCACTACAAACGGATAAATATTACGGCAAGGAAGATGCTCCGATTCGCAATGGGTTTAAGTGATCCCTTAACTCCTCCCCCACTACCTTGTCAAGCAGATGCCAATCACATTCTCAACAGCCAATCAGAGTAAGCCCCGCCCCCACGCGAAGATTACGTGAACGTGAAGATTGCAAGCAAAAAATTAGAAACCAAACGTAATTGTAAGTGAAAAATAAAAGCCAAACATAAATGTGAAGCGTTTTCGTTCCTTTCTTAGACATTTACGCTTGGTATTTTTGACACTAATGTGATTCCATAAATTTCAAGTGATTTGAATGATAAATGTGGAAAGGGCTGTTGTTGATTGTGTGCTTGTTGGGCTGGTCTCTAGTTGGGCTGGTCTCTGCTGTGTCGTCTGATGGAGATCTGTCCGTCCTCACGGGATAGTCTCACCAGCCAAACGGACCAGGACCACATTGAGGTGCATCGGTATGTTTTATTTTCTCTTTATGTGTGTGGGCCGTGTACTGCTCGCTATTTAAAGTTTTTTTTTTTTTTTTCTTTTTTCTGAAGAAAAAAAAATGAAAAACTAAATGAATAATTGTTTTTTTGTTTTAGAAAAATCAGATGCCTTTTAATAAATTATCGTTTGTATCGATAAATGCTCATTTATCCAGCTTAGAAACGAAAAAAAATTAACACCTGAAAAGGACACGAACCGGTCGTGTGTTTTTTTTTTTCTGTCTTATTTCTGCCAGTCTTTTTATCTGTCTGTCTGTCTGTCTGTCTATCTATATGAAGAAGTATCTTATCCATTTGCATAAGACAGTTTTTAAACACATAGCTTTGTTTATGAATCCATCACTATCAATTCCTTGATTCACGGACACTTTTGCATATTTCTTTTGTTTTAAGGCAAATACTGAAGGCCCTGTCCCAGTTTCCAAACAATCCAAAAATGGTGATGGTGGGCCTGAGAGCTCTGGGTCTGCTCCTACAGTCCGGTACCAGCCGTCCGTTTCTTTAAGACCAAAAGAAGTCTGATCTTTTAATAAAGTGATGTAAATATAGGAGGATCTCCTTTATGTTTTCTTTCAGACGATTTCCCTTTTCATTATACGATACAATTTAAGTCTAATTATTGAAGTTATTTTCATGCTTAAGTGTGAAATTGCTTAAATACTTATGTATGTAATTACTTATTGCCACACGTCATTATTTCACCTCAATTAAGCCTCTGCTAGTCTAGTTGAAACATTACCCATTGTTATTCAAAGGTCAAACCTTGCTCAGGAAAACGAATGTGGGACAATGTTTCTGATTTGAACAACAACAACAACAACAACAACCGCAACAAAGCACATAAACAAACTAAAGTTTACTTTGTTTACAAACCGTAAGCTAATTCAAAAGTGAATAGTGAAGTCATTTCAGTTGCACAGAGTTTAATAGTTATTTTTGTATTGTTTTGATGGCAATTTTTTTTCTTTAATGATAATGATGATATAATGTTATCTCAAGTATAGTTAGGCCATTTTAATGACTAAGAATTGTGGATATAAACCAATTTGTTTAACAAAGTCAATACCAATATAAGTAATACAAAATATGGGCGCATTTGGGGTGGCGGTGAAAAGTTCAAACAAACAAAAAAGTTTGCTCTTTTTTTTTTCTTATCAACCAAAATAACCTTTTTGTTGCTCTTCCCTTCTAATAAAATCCTCTTCATACATGTTTTGGATTTGTGATTTGTGATTAATTTATAATAATTACATTTATTTCATAATTTTATTTAGAAGAAAACTACTCATTTTCCATGTAATCAAGAAAATATTTAGGCACTGTGCTTTAATTTCAGTTCAATAAATAATCATATAGAAGATCTGTGTGTTTCCTTAAATATTTTAAAAATTTCATTTTAAAAAGAAGTGAAAAAAAAACAACAAGCCTCACAACTTTTTTGCATTACTATTGTGTGAATAAATTTGTAAAAATTGGCATTTTGTTTTGCACATTAATATTTACAGTCAGTGTTACTGAATTTCATTTTGCACTGATTTTATGTTAAGGATATATAAGGCATTCTAATTTATTTTGTGTCATTTTTATGTCTTATATAGCCCGAATATATTTATATTTTATGTCTTGCAGCCCGAATTAGAATTTTTTTTTTTTTTTTTTTAATTTTGGTAAGTTAAACTGAATTTCAGTTATTGTGTGTTTGTGGGGCAGATGAAATGCTGGTGAAGATTCTGGATGAGGAGGACGTGGACGTGTTCTTTTTGGTTTTGGAAGCCATGCGAACGTTCAGCACCAGCGAGGAGGTCCAACTGCAAGGATGTGCCGCTCTGACGCCGATGCTGGAAAACGGTAAAGCCATCACCGTCATTTTTAAAAGAACAAAAAAAATGTGACATTTCATGTAATACGTATTTATTCAAATGTAAGTGGACCCAATTTAAGACATTGGCTCTCATTAAACACTGTAGAAGTACGGTGGCACCTCATCTGTGCCAATAGCAGTTTCATAAAGCAAAAATGTTGTAAAATGGGACGCCTCTTTATCAGACAGAATGTTTTTTATAATATGATTAAAATATTGTAATTACTGTGATGAAAAAAAACATGTTAAATAACAGTGGTTTTCGTTTCCCTTTGGCAGTTATTTTTATGTATATCTATATATACAGTTGTTTTTTTCACCATTTTGAATATGGCGATAAAGATGACGTTGCCTATTCAGCAGGAATATTTTGTATGTAATACCAAAAAAAAGCAAGCAAACCAGAGCACGCACACTGACACTGTTTTACTTTTCTTTTCTTTTTTTTTTTTTTTACCATTTTTTAAAAATTGCATTAGAAAATAAAATTGCTTGACATTCTTGTAGCTACATTTGCCCCTTCATAACTTGAAACAACATCGCAACAAGTGACCATGTTTTCTCGACGAAGCCCTTTGTAAAGTGAAATTATTGTTAGTGGAGACTTTGTAAAGTGAGGTACTGCTGTATTTGAAGTTTCTGTGGATCTCCTGGTGGAGTTTGTTGAGAAGAAGGACCATGAAGTCATTCTAAACGCCCTGGAGACGTTCATGGACTGCGAGACTGTGGTGCTTCCGGCATTAAGGGTCCTCACAGCCGTCGCTGCTGCAGGTACATTACACCTCTTAGTCTTCTCTTGCTCATTCAACAGAAAAGAACAGAAAACATCCGTGTACTAGAGCTGCACAATTCTGGATAAAATGAGAATCACAATTTTGTTTTTCACAATTGCAAGATCACGATTCTGGACATTTTTTATTTTATAATATTTAACTCTGAAAATCAGGCTGTCAAACAGCAATATAATAACACATATTACCCTTTGCTTTAAATTTAAATGCATGGAATGAAAAGTAATGTAATGTAATGTAAAAGTAACGTTGGAAAGAAAAAAAAAATCACTACTAAACGTAATAAAAATAAACATATCAATGTACAGTATTATGTACAGTTGAGGACAAAATGATTAGCTCTGTTTAAAAGCACTATTGAAATACTTATCAAACAATGATTATTTTGTAGGCGGGGCTAATAATGTTGTCCTCAACTGTAGATGTTTGCTATATGTGGTTTGCTGATTGTCGTCTTTTGGTGTGAAACCGCAGTAAACACACACACACTTCAGAATAAAATACTTTTTCAGGTAGTAAAATGTCGGAGTTGATACCAGACTTACTTTACAGCTGTGTTTCCTCACTCTTTGAATTTGGCAGAATGATAGTGGGTAGAATCGAGATTGCGATCTGTTAACGATTAATCGTGCAGCTCTACCGTATACTAATTTTGCTTTCGTCGACGCAGCATCCAACGTTGAGATGCTGATGTCCAAAGCTGTGAGATGCTACAGTGTGGTGTGTCGGGCCATGAAACTGTTGTCTTCCTCTGAAGCCGTACAAGAGGCTGGATGCGCTTTGCTCCTGAAGTTTACTTGCTCGGGTAATTCCTTCTTCATGTTCTGTCCCTGTCTGTCTCTCGGCTGTGAGTGAGTGTTGTTCTTCTGCACAGAGAGCTACTACAACATCTTGGTGCCATACGGAGCTCACAAAGTGGCCATTAAAGCTTGTCTTTCTTACCCTGATAATGCAGCCATACAGACCGCCACTCTTCTGTGTCTGAGTCAACTCAGTAAGTACAAGTTTTTTTTCTGTTTCTTGTAAAATGCTTTGATTAACGATTATTCTGTAGATTATTTTTTCGATTAATCGAATGTTTTTTAGCCCCAATGATCATTTGTTCATAAAAATTGTTTAACATGTGTTTTATTTTAAACACAAAGGCAGTATGAAACAGGGGTATGACACATACACCCATACTGATTATAGATACCCCCCCACCTGTAAAGTGCAGTTACAAATGTGTCAAAGCGCATAAATCAGCCAACAACAAAGTGACTTATAAAAACTAAAGCTATTCTTGTACATAACCACATTGTATGTTTCAATATCACTTGCAAAAATACATTTAGGCCAAAGTAAAGACACAAAATAAATATGTCTTTAATAATTCTTAAAGACAATCACTTATTAAAATAATTTTCGAGATAAATGTATTCTTTTTAATCAAGTTTAACCAGTGTAAATTGAACGGACTGACTGTATCAGATTGACTGTAAATATTTTAATGTGCAAAATATCTTCAAATTCAAATATTCAAAAAAAATTGAATCACACACAATAATAATGCAAAAAAGTACATTTTTCCCCCTTATTTGCATAGCGACTTTGCGTTGGTCTCGAACTAAGAAAAGCGCTATAAAAATAAAGTTGAATTTACATGTTTTTGTTACAAAGATAATGTTCGGATCAATGTTCAGACAAAACGGAAGCTAAAAAGAGCCAGAAAGATCAAATACAATTTGTTTCTTTGCAACAACGTGACATAATATTGTTTGTGTTTTGGGGAACTTTTTGGGTTCTGACACGTGTGCATAACAAAGACCCGCCAAAATTATTGATGTTCCTCTGAAATAACGATAACGGGAGGGTTCAATAAGTTTGATCCAATTAAATTTGATAATAATTCCTGGGAATTTTTCAGCGGCATCTATTGTGCAGAACCAAAAGCTTGAAGAACCCTGGACGGAGGAGGGAGGAGGAGAAAAGCCACTGGTCCAAGCAGGAGACCCTGGGTTGAGTGAGATGCTCGGATGGAGTGAAGCCTGTTACTCGGCTCTGGAGACGCACGCTGAAGACCCCGGCGTACAGGTGACATGGCCGTATCACACTGAGCTTCCTGGATGTGGGAGGTGGAGTGTGTGATCAAGACCACGGTTTAAGGCTGCCCACTGCTCCGGGTTTGTGCGTGTAGCATCACTGATGGGTTAAATGCAGAGAAAAAATTTCCCCACTGAGGGACTATTAAAGGTTCAATTATTATTATTATTATTAAATGCAAGACACAATTTTGAGACGCCCCCTAGTGGCCACACTGACACCCCCCCCCCTTTACTGTCATTGATTTTATTCTTTCTCTCCAACTAGGAAGCGGCGTGTTTGGCTTTAAACAGTTTGCTGCTTCACGGAGACAAGTTGCATCATGTGGATCTGGAAGAAAGGTCGGCGTGGTTTATCTCGCTTCTTTATTTGTGAGAAATGCTGGGAAATATTAATAAAAAGCACAAGAGCGTTCTGTTTCTTATATTTGACCGTATTTACGCAAATGTAAGCATAAGCTCTGATTTTTCATTCACAAAATAAAAAAAAAAGTACTCCATTAATAGGCAAAAAAAATGCAATTTGTTCGCAACAGAATGGCTTTCTTGATGTTCCCGAATTGGAGCTCGAGTATCTGACCAAGCCTGACATAAATCAGTTCTGCTCCTCCACGTAATAGTAACAGTTAATAATTCTGAAGACAACGTGTTTCTATCAGTGGCCGGTTTTTAAAAAATAATTGGTCTTTAACATTTACAGTATTAAGTACACAATGTCAACATTGACAGTATTACACACATTCCCAAACCCCTTTTTAATATATTTACATATAAAGTGCATTCCATTTCTACAATTTGGTTGAATATATTTAAATACATGAGAATCTAGCAGTTATTGTTCAATATTGATTTGTGAAGTTAATATATGAAACATGTTTTTAGTTACCAATATATGCATGTATATGTTCCCATATATTGGATACGTGCAGTTTGAAAATATATTTAAAAATATTAAAACAATGTTTCACAGAGACATTTCTTCTGTGTATTTGGAACACTTTATTTAAAGTCCTTTTTTTGATGACATGGATACAGAGAATTCTGTTGCATACCTTTTATATTTTGAATGGTTTTAATAAAGTCCGTCAGGCAAGAAGTGTAGTCACTAAACAGGGGAGTGATTCAAACCAAGGCGTGTGGAGACAGCCAACAAGACAAGAACTGTGAACACGAGTTTGGCAATGATTTATTTGAACATCTAAATTTGGATAAAAAAAAAAGGGTTCTTATATTCCTGTAAAAATCATTAAAATTACAAATTACGTAAGTAAAAATTGTTCAATTGTCTTTTACTTGATATGGTCTCAAGATCAATAACCATTTGTGTTTGGGTTTTTTCGCACAGACCTCTTCATAGTCTAGTCATGGCTTCAATGCTTCTGCATTCTTCTAGCGTGGAAGTGTTTCAAGCGACTTCATGTTTGCTACGGTCACTAATACGGCTGGACGGTGAGTTCAAGTTCAAGTTTGACGCAACTATGACGCAACACTTAGCAGGGACTAAGTTACGGTACATCACATGCAGTGTTGGGTGTATTGCATTACGAAGTAACGTCACTGTAATTAAAATGAATTACGGTTATTTTTTAGGTATTTTAATTACAGCTACTAGTGTACTTGCGTTACATTTTTAAATAATTAAATTAAATGTCATTATTTTATTTTTTTAATGCTGCATCTTGCATAGAAAAAAAAGTTTCGTTTGTCGCTTTAAAGTCGTAAAATTTACAGCCGAGACTACAGTCAGATTTACAGTCGGCCTCGGCTGCAGCTAGTGGCTAATTTTTTACAGAATGACAATAATCATGTCATTTCGCATTTCTGAAATGAGCTTGAAAGGAACATTACACTGCGGAGAAAACACTGTCAGAACTTGGTTTAATTTAATACTTATATTCACCTTAATACAGTATTGTCATTTCAAGACTGGACAAAGAAGGAATCAGAAGAAATGTCTTGTCAGAGTGTGTGACTCTTGTGCTTCAGGTACGATGCAGACGTTACTGCTGTCTCACGGCGTTCACTTCAACCTGGTGGACATAATGAGGAGACACGCCCACTCCAGTGACGTGTGCACCAGTGCCTGCAAACTACTTCACACACTTTTTCAGGGAGTGTAAGCACACACTTGACATTCAGTGCGATAGTGACTTGTATTTTGTGTCGATATTATACCTAGTGCTGTCAAATTATTATTTTTTTAAACTAATTGATTGCATGTCCCCAACCAAATGAATTGTGATTAATCGCAAATAAATAACAGAAGCTTGTGATATTGTATATTGAAGTAAAATGTAAATGAATGTAAACTCAACAATAAATAAACCCTCGCTTAAATAGTGTAATATAATTTAGTAGACTTTTTGTTCAATTTGCAATATATTTTCTTTGTTTATTGAACAACATACCGTATTTTCTGGACTATAAGCCGCACCTGTATATAAGCCGCACCCCTCTATTTTCGAAAAAAAAAAATAAAAAAAACCATAAACAAGCCGCACCTGCATCCACTCTATTAAAAAAAGTTCCCTTTCCAGTTGTTCACTGGACACTACTGGGGACAACATTACCTGACAGGGAACAAGGTTTTAGTCAAAACCTGGAGAGTTTTGCAAGCCACAGATATGTTTTAGCCTCCCAGCACAAGTTGAGCATTTCGCGAGTAGCACGCTCGTGCTTCCGCAAGTCGCGCCTTCCCGCAAGGGGCCATGCCTGTTAGTATATTGTTAATTAATATTTCGTTCCGTTACTGTACACATAACAATTTTTCGTTTTTATGTGGAGTAATAATGTTTTATTGGCTTGCATTCGTTAAATGAATTATGGAAATATTCGTGGAAGACCGCGGTCTGCGCGAACATCCCGCGTCAAT
>MU204413.1:6010827-6061519 GCA_017309775.1 Paedocypris sp. Pulau Singkep
TATTTATTTTGTTTTACCATTTTTTGTAGGTGTTAAATTTCATTTCTGTATTAGAAAATAAAGCCTCATGAATAGAATCACATTTATTTGTTTTATTTTAGCCTAAATTCAGTATGAGTGAAATACTTAAAAACCATAACTTTGCTACTTTGACTAAATAGTGTTGACTTTTCACTTGTATTGTAACTTCTACAGCACGAGCACGTATCTGTACTTTGACTTAAGTGTGGTTGTGTGGTGCTCTTCACACCTCTGGTGATCACTAGTTTTCCACTCTTTCAGACCCAGAGCCGCGTGGAGGAAGAGGCGAGGAGGTGATGGGGAGGCTGGGAGAGGAACCGTGCGCTCTGCACTCCATCCTGCTGCGGGTGCGAGACCTCGGGCTGGGCTACGAGTCGGACGAGGCCGTGCTGTTTAAGTACTGCGGCGGGACGTGCCCTCGCCCGGCCTCCAACCACCACCTCACGCTGGCAAACCTCCTGCAGAAGGGAAAGCTGCAGCGGACCGAGCCTTGGCACGACCGACCCTGCTGCCGCCCCACTCATCACGAGGACACGGCCTTCCTGGACCAACACCATCGCTGGCACAAGCTGGAGAAGCTGTCGGCCGGGGGCTGCGTCTGCACGGGGTAGAGGAACGGGGAGAACAGTGGGAGTGTAGATAAGAGACGCAGGAGTTTGTGGCCGATTGCACACTTTTCTTGTCATTTATCACAATTTTCAGGTAATGACTTATTGAGTTTACCATCATGATGACAAAATGTGATTGGCTTTCTGTTTAGTGAGCGAGATGAATGAAGATATTTATGTAAGTTATTTATTTATTGCGGTTTCATATTGTAAATGTATGTGCGATTCTAATTAAAGAGTCAAGCCACTTTGTTGTTGTTGTTGCTGACTACAGTTTTACAATAAATTGTGTATTAATTCAATATTTACTAACAAAAACACATTGTATAAAAGCCTATATACAAAATCAATTTTGAAACATTAATGCAGGATAGTTACTTTGAATGCAACATTATGTGCATATACAGTATATACGTATATACTGTATGTGCAGTATACAATATATTCTTTCTAACTCTGTATTTAATTATATTATTCTATTCAAATTCAAATTCTAAATACCGTACTGTATTAATCCTCCAGGGGGAAATTGTTTTTCGGTTACAGTTGCTCATACAAAAGAGAAATATAATAATAAAAGAAACAAAATAATAAAAATGTACATCTGCATAAATTATTCGGTATAATACAAATAAGTAAAAAGTGACTAACAATAATTAGTAAATGGTATCTTCATTGTATTTGCTTTTAGGAATACTGTATATTAAAACAAGCGTTCAAAAGTGTTTTTTAAAAATCCTTTAGTCTTACAAAATGATGATGCAAATATTCCTGAAAAATGTCTTACTTATTATTGTTCGTTTATTATTGTAAGTGTACGTGCAGTTTTAATAAAAAATCCAGCTTCTCAATTTCATTTTTGGTGAATAAAATTAAGCATTTTTTATCAAATTATTTGAAGAAGTTTATATTTAAATACACCTTTATGCAAAATGTCAAATGTGGCCAAAGCACAAGTGTGAAACATTGATGCTTTAAATGCAACATTAAATACATGTTTAACGTTTCTATATGTCGTGATTATAAATTATAGTCTTTGTAATACGACATGTTATGCTAATATTCTATCTTCATTGTCCATATTAGCAATTAAAAAGAGTTCTGAATTTAAAATAATTTAAAAAAGGAAATGTCATTATAAAAACATGTTTGTTTATTTTTTCCGACATAAATAGAAACATTGTGCTCATACAAAAATTACATCGAATCCATCGAGTCCACTTTGACATCATCATCAGTCACAGTGTCAGGCTCCGCCCCCCACACCTGAACACACCCCTCCATTGAAGTCAAAAGCAGGGGCTTTGTAGGATGGAAAGACAACGACTGGACGACAGCTTGTCCAACACGGAGCTTTAAGGTCAGAGAGCCCTGTAGGAATCATACATATTCATTTAACACAGAGTCAAATAATCTGAATATTTTTTTAAAAGTAAACCAGCTAGTTGAGGTCACCTCCACCAGATCCCAGAAGTAAACATGGCCGTCCTCTGAACAGCTGATAACGTTGGTGTCTTTATCAGACAGACAGCAGTCCAGCTTATACCCTTTATTCAGATGACCCGTGTATCTGTACATGGTGAATACACAGATAAGAAACCATAATTAAATCATATTTCATGGCTATCCAAGAGCTGCACAATTAATCATTTAAAGATCGCAATCTCGATTACTTTTACTAACTGAAAAAGGATTTTATTCTGAAGTGTGTGTGTGTGTGTGTGTGTGTGTGTGTGTGTGTGTGTGTTTACACTCAGCAAACCACATACAGCAAACATCTACAGTTGAGGACAAAATTATTAGCCCCCATAAAATAATCATTGTTTGAAAAGTATTTCAAAAGTGCTTTTAAACAGAGCTAATAATTCTGTCCTCAACTGTACATAATACTGTACTTTGGAATGTTTATTTTTATTACGTTTCAACATTACTTTTACATTATATTATATTTTTCATTCAATCCATTTATAATAAATTAGTAATATGTATTATATTGCTGTTTGACAACCTGATTTTCAGGGTTGGATATTTAAAATAATAAAATATCCAGAAAGATCTTTATTCTAAGCAAAAAAATGGTGATTCTCATTTTATCCAGAATCGTGCAGCTCTAGCGTATCCTTACTCTCCCAGCATCTCTCCAGAGCTCTTGTCCAGCAGTCGCACCACCGAGTCCAGACTGGAGACTAGCGTGCACTGACCATCACGACTGAAACACACACACGTGATGGGACCTGTGCAGCACACACACACAAACACACATAATGAAACATCGCAGGACACACACACGTGCGCAACTGTTGTGGCTCAACTCACTTCCCACATAATCCACATGTAGTTGTCCCATTCTCAGGTCATAACGTCTTACTCTTCCATCCACTGACCTGTAAAAGAATAAAGTCGAGATTAAAAACTTACCGTATTTACGCAAATTAAAGCACAGAACGCAAATTGGAATTTCGCGTTAAAATCCCAGTTTTAGAACTGCATTTTTAAAATGTGTGCAAAAATTTAAGCGCATAATCATAATTTTACATATTTCAAGTCAGGAGCATTAAAATATAAACGCAAATACGCCGTCTTTATGCTGCGGTGCATTTGTGTTGTGTCCTCTTTTCTTTCTTTAAATAATGGTGCTTTATAGGCTCAAAAACTCTCTAAATACAATAATTAATAATGGAATAGACAGAGTCGACAAATCTGGTAGATCAGCACTAATGGCTAGAAACTACGTCAATAAGTATTAACTACGCCAGGAAGAAAGAAAACGTTCGAAAACAAAGAACACAGGCAAAGAGTCAAAACCAGGGTAAAAATACAATCAAAACGCTCAATCTGCTGCACAGAGCAAAACAATACTTCGCTACAATCATCTTAACACACTCTAATTACTAGAATAGATATTTTCTTTATAAAAAAAAAAACGGAAAAAAACAACATCATACGAGTCACAAGTTTTTTTTTCTTTTTTAGTGTTTTTAAGAGAAGTACTTTGCCAGAAATTTTAGGGTTTTTAAAAATGTTTTATTTTGTACCTTAAAGTCCAGGGTTGTGCTTATATTCGCATAAATACGGTGTTTTAACCGTTTCATGCTCTGATTAATAGAACCTCACCCAGTCAGGACTTCATGCTGCGATACTTTCAGGCTGCTGATGCTGTCCCGAGCCTCGTCCAGGATCTGGATCGGCTCCATCCGCCTGGATCTGGTGTCCCAACATCGGACGGTTCCATCAAACGAGCCTGTGATCGACACACGTAGAGTTTTCTCCATGGAGACCACTTTATAGCTGATCCAGTTAGACTTACCAGACAACATCACACTGGCCTCTTCATTAAACTGCACACAGTTCACTTTCTAGGGGAAAATCACAAACAATGCACCTATATATTACATACAAAGTTATATTTATAAAGATTATCTTATCTTGTAGTGTATACACACACACACAGCATACAAATGTCTGCTTGTGTGTGTATGTGTGTGAGTGAGTGTGTCTGTGTGTATGTATAATGAATTAATGAATGACTATTTATCCCACTAAGGGGAAATTTCTATAGTTATTCAGCAGCAACAGGGAAAAGTAAAGATTTATATACATTATCTGTCACTGTATATATTTTGAACGTACTGTGCTGTGCATATTTTGCTTTTTGTATTATGTTCTATGTATTATTTTACGTTTTTTTTTTGTATTCTTGCCTCAGTTTTAGTACGTTTCTTGATACAACTGTTTACGGTTTACCTTTGTATCATATTAAGAACTATTGTATTATCTATATTCTGTTTTATTCAGCGTGTATGAGACACTCATTGTATGAGACATTTCCTTTTCTTCCACCAAACGGAGTAGCGTTCCTAATTTCATTGTAATCTTGTGAAACAATGTTGTTAGCAAAAACATGCTTTGTTTGAAATTAAGCAGAGTCAGAGCAGAGTTTTCCTTCAGAGCAGAGCAAATCGAAGCCAGAAAGAAAATTAAAACTAATCTATGGAACCAAAAAAATGTACATATGATGATTTATGCAAACAAAAGTCATATCTAATAGTTAAAAAATAAACTTGTTGTTTCTACACGAGATTGATTCTCATGATAATCTCTGCGAGTCTATTAAACTTACTTGACCCTACAAAATGTACAAAAGTTCTCCATGCTTCAATCTGATAGGCCGAGGCTACCCAATCACAAAGCAGCTCATTAACATTCAAGATGAAAATTCCTGATAGGTGTAACTACGCTTCATCCAAGCCAGAGTTGCTGTGATTGGCTCTCCGTGACCAAGCAAAAGAAAGGCATTTAAAGATGAACGGATGAATAGAAAATCGATTTTTGTAAACTGCAGTATTAAGCGTCTTACCCCTGCATGTCCACGGAGTTTCCGCGTCACCTGTCCAGAAGCAACGTCCCAGAGAATCACCGTCTTGTCTGAGCTGCAGGAGCACAACTGACTGTTGTCGAAGGAACTGCAAGCACAAGGAACGCACATGTCAGCGGTTCATCGCTCGTGCTTCACGTCCCTAACTCACCTGTCCACGTCCAGGACCTCGTATCCATGACCGGTGTACGTCTTCAGGGGAGTTCCATGTGTAAGGCTCCACAGCTTCAGAGATTTATCACCTCCACAGGTCAAAAAGTAGTTTCCGTCGACTAGATGAGGAAAACAAAAAGGTGAGAAGGAATGAAAATGCTTAGAGAGGAGTGAGAGAGATGGGGGAAAAAGATGAGAGAGGCAGTTCTTTTTTTGTAAAAGTATAGAGGCATGAATAATTGATACAATGCGGCATAAACTACATATATATTTTGAACATTTGTTTTTTTTTCAAGGTAAATTGTGCAGTGTGATCATTTGAATCAGATGAAAGGGGGAGTCAGAGAAAGAGTTGGGGAGATAGTGAGAGAGAAAGATGTGAGTAAGAGGGAAAGAAAGGGAGAACGATGAGAGAGAGACAGAGACAGAGACAGAGACAGAGAGAGAGAGAGACAGAGAGAAAGAGAGATACAGAGAGAGAAACAAAGAGAAAAAGACAGAGAGAGAGAGAGAGAGAGAGAGAGAGAGAGGGGAGACAGAGAGACACAGAGGGAGATACAGAGAAAGAGAGTGAGATACAGAGAAAGAGACACAGAGGAAGAGAGAGAGAGAGAGAGAGAGAGAGAGAGAGAGAGAGAGAGATACAGAAAGAGACAGACAGAAAGAGAGAGAAAAAATCATAACATACAATTACAATATTAGTGTAATAATTGAAGATACATTCATTAGACGTCTGCTTTACGAGCTTCAGTTAATAGACCAACCTGAGAAAGAACATTTCATATAAGAGTTAATCAAACTTTTTGTCTGCACAGTACTGACCGTTGAAGCGCACGGCTCGTACGGCGCCCTGCTTACAATCCACCGCGCGCCACAGATGATGCGGGATCTGGGGTCCTTGCGGACGAGGCAGCGGAAACGCCATGACTTTACTAGCAATGTTTTAATTTAGAAGTAAAGCACAAGACTTTGTACACGCTCATGTCAACAGAGAAGCGCAGCGCGTCCAATAGCTACAACAGCGAGAGTACGTTAAGTTTCAGGTGCTTAGTAGCACAGCGCCACCTGCTGGCTTGGAGCGAAATGTGCTCATTCTGAAAGCCAATATTAAATGTAAAAAATGTTTTTGCTAATTTCGTTTGCACTGACTGTGTGAAGTATTACAGAAAGCCTGCTCTTATTCCGATATTGTCTTTAAACAAAATTCTGTACGGGAAAATATATTCAGATCAAAAAAACAACAATCTTTTTTTACAACTTTATTCCACACGCAACTTGGTGTACTTGGGTGCTTATCAATACGAAAAACCACACAAGCCGTTCCAAAGACTACGTATTTACGGATTGTACAAAAAAAAAAAAAAATTAATTAAAAAAGCCTCCATTACTGTGCATTATCATTTTGCTTAACATAGCAAAAAATCTCTCAAAAACACAGTAACAGTAGAAGAAAGAAAAGAAGTAAAATATGACATGAACCACCTAACTTTCAACAAACTGCAGTTTGAATTGTGTTTAAATGGGATTTGAGCCGTACTGGGTGAGACAAAACAAGCATCAAAAATTAAAACGAACCGGAAGCCAAAATAATATACATCGTCAATAAATGAGTTATTTCTTCTTGCCCTTGCTCGGTTTGGCAAGAAGTGCGGGATCAATCTGATCTGGACCGAGTCCCCTGATGGAGAACAGTCGAGCGGCTCGCTCCGGCAAGGTTCCTCCACACTTCATCCCTCTCTCCATCAGCTCCTTCTTCAACCGGTCCAGACCCAGCGCCTCCAACTCCTCCACGCCACTGACCGACAGCAGATCCAGTGGACCGGCCACCTAAACCAAAGTGATGCAGGAGTCAGCATCCAAACAAACCCTCACATGAAGCTCGTAAACCCACCTGTTCTTGGTTCTTGTGACTCTCCTGGGACTCTGGAACCTTCTCCATCACAGCTTCTTCAGCACAGACCTTCTCCTCCTCTTTCTTCGATGGCTCTTCTCGAGGTTGTTTTGGAGAAGGAGGTGCGAGGCTTTTTGCTTGATCCGGAGGTTGTTTGCCATCGCTGCCACATTTAGACTTGAATGTCGTGGGAATGTCACCGCCGCAGGAAGCATCAGAAGTCGACTGTGAAACCTCGCTGTCGCTGTCATCACTGCCTTCACAAGAGCTGCTCATTTCATCCAGTCCCCCCATTTCCATCCTACGGAAATGACAAAGATGTATATTAAAGCACACATCTTGGACACAGTAAAACTACTTCGCGGTTCGACAATCGCGGATTCATTTTTTCCCGACTGTATCTTGGCGGAGGATGCTTGCACACGGCCGCCGGACGCGTCTCACCGCGGAGAAGCCAATCGCTATGTCGGACGTCTCCCCGCGACCACTACCGGGCCGTCAGCTGTGGAAAATGCGACCGTGTCTGCACACGCGCTTCCGCCCGATCCTCCCTTTCACACCCTTTGAAAATAAATTTCTCAGCCGGGACGACGCGTGCGGCGGGGAGATGTTTGTTAACATTACTTTAATAAAGAATACTACTTGAAAAAAGTGTTTTAAAAGTCTGAATAAGTGTTAAATAAATATGTAAACGTTGTTTCTCCACTTCGCAGAAATTCACCTATCGCGGTCGGGCTTGGAACGTATCTACCGCGATAAACGAGGGATTACTGTATATGCATCAACTTTATTGATCCCAGTTTTTTTTTTTGATCCAAAAACTAGCCACTAGTGACAATAACAATTACCGTAAAAATAATTAAGAAAAAAGAATTAGCGTATTTAGGAGAATATAAGCGCGCCCTGATTTTTCAGAGACAAAATATTACAAATAACAAATTTCTTGCTAAATTTAGTTACATTTCTCTTAATATATATAGGTGTATATATATATACACACCGGTATATATATATAGGTATATAGGTAGATATATATATATATATATATGTTTAACAGACCTAGTTACTTGAATAATGGTTTACTAGATTTAAAACAAAAGAAACCTATTCTACTGATTAGATGAGACGATTAAAATTGTGAAAAGCGCCTTACAAATGCTCAGAACTTGATTAGAACCACCCAGAATCCCAAGCGGCTTTCTCCCATGACCCTTTGCACGTCAGTCAGAAACGTTTATAAGGTCTTTATCAGACGTATTTATTAGAAGTATTGGTGGATGCTCTTTTTTGTCGTGTCTGTTTGTTTTAATATTACTGATTCTATTTGCGTTATTTTTATTTCCTCCAGTGTTAATTAGCATATATGCAAAAAAAGCATACATACATGTTTACATTTACGTGGATATTGGAACGTAAGCATCCCTTGAGTTTTTGAGCGTCTAAACTTGGAAAAAAAAAGGAATGCTTGACCCTACAATTTGCGAAAAAGGAAATTTGCGTAAATACGGTAAAGGAAGATCAACACACCAAAAACATTTCTTTTTGGCTTTCTTTTGGCTGTCGCTCACAGTCGGACGCTTGCGGCTCGGCCCTTCTTCTGCCTGCACAAGGCCACTGGAAGACGCCTGCATCCCTGAAAATCACACAGAGTTTAGTATTTAACGTCCACTTCAGTCCAGTAAGGTGAATAGTGGTTCGAACCTTTCAGCACGGAGTCCTCCAGTCTCTCCGACAGGCCGTGACACTGCTGCTCATACTCCGTGTCGGTGAAGTAATGCTTCGGCTCAGCCAGTTTCCTCTGAATTTTCTCCAGGCGACGTTGCTCTTTTTCTGCTTCCCGGTCGGACTGCTTTTTCAACCAGTCGGCCATCCTGAAACAAGCACGGTCCTGGTTCAACTTGCCATATATTGCATTGATGCTGTGATGAATGGAGTTCAAGAAATTAAAGAAGAAAATAATATAGAATTTGGGATGGTAATATAAATGAAAAATATAAGTGGGGAAGTCCTGATCATATCAAGCCTGATTTGCCAATCAGTCTAAGGGCCACACCCATTATAAAGTGCCAAGTCGAAACGCAAAAATGTGAAGCAATCTGATTCAATAAGGAAACGTCTCCCTCCTCATTATTAGATACATTATATAGGAAACAATGTTATATTCTGTTACATAACACACTGTAACATTTGTACAAACTATTTATTGTCTTCAGTATTTAAAAAAAATCTAAACTTTTCTGCCACTTTTTCCATTTCTGGGTCATGAAGAAATTTGCAGACTCCAATTCTTCTAAAGGCATATTCTGGATAGTGGTGGGAAACTGGAGACCCAGAATAAAAACACAACAAGCACAGCAAAATGCAAACTTTCAAATAGACGTCAAACTTGCACATTGAGTCTCAATGGATCCTGCACTACCCACTGCTCCACCGACCTACCCCAAAATGCCAAAAAACAGCTTTATCAGTTCTCTAACGTTAAAAAAATGAATTACTGTAATTGTGCTCCCCCTTTCAAGAGAACAGAAACATCTTCCAGTTAAGAATTGGGTAAGTTAATAAACGTCGACCTACTCTTTCTCGTGGTTAACATCTCGGAGTCGTCTTCCGCTCAGATCTCTGCAGGCCTCGCGGTTGGTCGTCTTCTCAATTTGTGCACCGAGAGCCCGCAGCATCGACCCAAACCCTACAGAATAAAACACACTGGTTTAGAAACTCTTGTAGGAATCAAAAGCGTTCTGATCTTTATCATGACGTCACAACATGTGTTTACTGTGATAGTACAAACAACAGTACAGACAGACAGCATAACTAAAGGCTAGTTAGAAAGGTAGTTACCTCCTTTGCCTCCATTTAGGCGAGGCTCGATGCGATACGTCTCTCCGCGCTGAACCACGTCAGTACTGTGTGATATGCGGCCATTACACTTCACGTAGAAATCACCGGACGAAACACCCTGCAAACCAGAAATTGTATTTGCTTCGTCATCAGCTATATTAAATGGCAATATAGTTACTGCTTTGCACAAGTTACAAATTTCAAAACAGTTTAAAAAAAGAAAACACACACACAATTTATTGATAGCAGGCAATAAATAGTAATGGAGACCCAACATATCTTCTGAACATAACTTCTTGGTGAAACGTGAATAATAGATGGTAAAATAATATTTCAGGATAAAACTGTCGTCTAATATCCTGCCAAACAGCAAAGTGTGTAAAATAGTTCTGCAGTTCATTAAATGTTTGGGTCCGAGTGGCGTCACTGCGCCGTTTTTCACGTGCTACGTCGAATTATTACCATTAATAAACTAAGAAAAACGAGTGGGTTTCTTAGACTTATTCCACAGATAACGTAGATTTTATCCGGACTATTGGGATGGTGTTCATTTTAAACATTTATTAGGATTTTAAGTGCGCCTATAAGTACAAAAACAATACTAGCTTCCAAACTTCTAATGCTAAAAATACGGAATTCAACACATTCAAGAAAGTCTTGTAGGTCAGACTTTCGCACAACACACTATATTTCGTCGTACAAGAGGAACACATAATAACAATGTGCTCTGCGTTTAAAAGTGAATTATATGTAAACAGTGAGGAACACACGCACGCGCGCCATAACTCGACCAAACACATTTCTTTGATATCATTTTCCAAAAAACTCACCTCTCGAAAGCTAAAATAGTCGATCAAATCCGCAACCGTCGAGTCTGGGGCAACGGTTAGGCAAGTAAACCTCGAATTAGAAGAAATTACAAACAGATCCATGTCTTCTCACGTTTGATCAAAAGGAAGCTCGCGAAAACATCCGGGTCGCCGAGTGACGCAGAATGGCGTAAAACAGCTGAGTTTCGACGGAAAGTCGGTGGGCTCAAAAAGCGTGGATAATTGTGATTGGTGTGGTACCGTTTAGAAACACAGAGGGGCGCTGTAATTGCATTAATGACTGGCACAGAATCAGATGTGTTATCAGTGAAAATGTTTGCCTGATAACAGGGTTGTTTGTGCCATTATCAATTGGACTTGTTTTTTTTCATACGAATGTTTGTTTCCTTGCACAGAAAAGACACATGTATTGGGGTTGAAACGAGTCTACGCAAATGGGAAATATAATCAGTTACACGATCTTCTGATATTTTATATCTGAGAAATTATAAAAAGGCTACATGCATTTTTTTATCGGAATGTTTTTGGCTACTACTCTTTTTTAAACTCCCCGTAAGACCAGGAAATAAAATATAAACGGTAAAAAAAAAGATTCTAATAATAAATGAATGGCAAAATAAACTGGGTGTAATGCTGTGCAATACGGACGTCTGAAAAAAAGAAAAGAACGTGTTTCTTTTCCGCCCCTGTATGTCAGTGGTATTTTATTTTATTTATTTTTATATTTATGTCTCCCTTTTTTGGTTGTTCTGTTCAAGTTGTACTTACCTGTGAACAGAAGAAAATAATAAAAAAGTTTCTTTTCCGCCTGCACTTTTTTACCGTTAATGATTTCTGTGTTCAGCCTCCATTTCCCAGAGTTCCCTGGCGCCAGTGACGTTTCATCATGGCGTCTCTCTGCAAGGTTGTGCACATCGTGGGCTCGCGAGCCACATTACTGTCAAGATGCTGCGCTTTTCCCGCACTCAGACTACTACACAGCTCTGGTGCGAGCGGAGGAGACTCCAACGCTGACGACCAGTCGCCGGAAAAGACGAAAAGTGGATTTGCAGCCGCGTTTGACGCCCATTCAGACCTGCAACGGCCGGAGCGGAACCAGTCCAGGGAGACGTTCGCGTCCCTCCTGCGGAACTCCGCCTTCATCCAGATGGGCCCGGCGAAAGACAAGATCGTCATCGGGAAGATCTTCCACATCGTGGGCGATGATCTGTATGTAGACTTCGGCGGGAAGTTCCACTGCGTGTGTAGGAGACCCTCGGCCGATGGGCAGAAGTACCAGAGGGGCAGCAGAGTCCGGCTGCGGCTGGAGGATCTGGAGCTGACCTCACGCTTCCTGGGCGCCAGCACGGACACGACGCTGCTGGAGGCGGATGCGACTCTTCTCGGACTCGTGGAAAGCAAAGATGCCAAAGCGAAGGAATGAGCATCTCTAGCACACGTGTGTGTTCTTTCAAGCTTAACGTTATGATGTATGTTGATGTACATGGATCTTGGTGCTTTAGTTCTTGCACACAAGTTGTGGACAAGTGTAAGAAAAAGCAAACGCCTTTGGATGGAAAGACCTTCGGGAGCTACGAACTGAAGAAACTCTTGTAAGAAGAAATCCCGTGTTATTAAAATGCCAAAGTATGAGCACTGATGTCATTGTTTTGCAATTAATTTAGACCAGGGGTGGGCAAACTTATTGATTCGAGGGCCACATTGGGTTGTAAACATTTGACAAAGGGGCCGGACCGGGCATCCTGGTCCATCAGCTGTCAATCATTTTCTGACCAGCCAATCAGAGTCAGGCCCATCTTTTTCAAACCAAAACGTGAAGATTTTCGTTTGTTTTTTAGAAAATTACG
Source organism: Paedocypris sp. Pulau Singkep (assembly GCA_017309775.1). Lineage (NCBI taxonomy): Eukaryota > Metazoa > Chordata > Actinopteri > Cypriniformes > Paedocypris > Paedocypris sp. Pulau Singkep. The sequence goes on from MU204413.1 coordinate 6,023,391, forward strand.
TTTGATATTTTTGCCATCTGATTCCATAGACTGTCAAGGTAAAAATAAATGTTAAACATATACCTGTACAATTCTTTCACACACATTTTGTGTTTATGGTTCCGCTTTTTACAATGTGTGACTTAAATTATAAATAAATAAACCTTCATAACAGATTTACCGGATTTACATTTAAAAATATCTGACTTTTCATTGAAGTTTTACAAGTTCGGCAAGCCGGATTAAAACATTGAAAGGGCCGCGTGTGGCCCCCGGGCCGTAGTTTGCCCACCCCTGATTTAGACAGTTTAATACTTAGAAGAGTTTTTTTAACACGCATATAAGGATGAAAGACCAACTACTTTGCATCAGTGATTTAATAAATAAAGGCCTGAGCGGTACATTCAAACATTCTTTCCAGTTTCCACTACAGCAAATTCTGTGATTTACATTTCCTAAAGTTCATGGTTAGTCTCATGCAGCTAATATAATTATAATAATATAATATAAAGCATTATTAGCCTAATATCCTGATTACCTGTAATCAAGATGCTTTAATTGCGTTGTGAATATTCTAGCTTCATTAATTTGCTGATTGGTGGAGGTAATAAAAAAGTGATAGCATATTTAACAGAAAGCAAAAAGTCTCGGGTCAATATAATATAAGTTTCCAGATCTATTCTACTGTACTTGAGATGAAACTGCAGATTTTGCTATTTTTGTGCAGCGTCCAATCCAGAGGTCAACCGCACATGCACAAATACAGCCACTGTGGATAGAAAAAAATATTTAGATTTATTTAATTTAATTATGTATTAATTTACTATAATAAATCTGACCGTGAAAATGATAAAGTTGTGTACAAAAATACTCACCTCGCTGACGTTAAGTTCTACAGTTCCTGAACCGTTTTTGTCCAGAGCTGAAAATGCCACTGTGAAGAAGATATTTAACAGTCAAAGAAAAATAATTAAAAAATGAAAATTGTCAAGCTATAATAACTTACTGAACATGGCCTCCAGCTTGACCAGACAGCAGATAAAATTGTCAAAGTCGATTGTGTCACCGTCTGAGTATCGCGCCACCAAAATCTGATGCAGTTTGTTGTTGAGCTTAAAACCTGAGCAGGTACAGTAATTACAAATCAAATAAATCATAATTACATAAACATTATATACGTACTATATAAATACCAACAATATTTTATAACAAAAATTACATATATAAATTATATTATATATAAATATATATATATATATAATATAATATATATAATGAGATATAATGAGTGAGATAATCAATAAAAGTTTTTTTTAATTATTTATACACTGTATATAATTACATTTATATTTTATTTATATATTATATAAATGTATATAAATATACATTTATATTTATAATAATAACAACTATAATAGTTTAAATGTAAGTCTAGAAAAAATGGCAAAAATTCAAATTCACAAAAGAAATCAGCATATGAATAAAATCATAAGCTTAGTTGAATTTTCCATCTTTATTCATCTTATAAGATAAAATTTATATATTTAAAAAATGCCTTATAATTATAAGTTCCCATTTATATAATTTCTCTTTTTTTATTTATTTTTAAACTATTTGTTTGAATCATCTGTTATTTAATTGTGTCCTTAAAATCTGTTAAAAATGTTTTATTACCGGCAGACTCGACTGCAAGCCGCATTTCATACGAGCTCATAGTGCCAGATTTATCCAAGTCGAACTGTCGGAAAATAGCCTGCAAGCGTTAAGACACAGAGATTTATATAAAATGTAGCCTGCGCCAGTGAGGAAACAAATGTGCAATCTCTCACCAGCCATTTCCTGATTCTATTCCACAAAATCTGGAATTCCACAAGGCCGAGTCGGGCATTGCCATCTTTCTGAGAGCCAGATCAGTCAAGGTCAATTGTAAAAAACAAATTCTTTTGTGTTTTACTTACGAATCCAAAAATGAATCTAAAAATTGAAATGAAATTAAAGTCTGCTTCAATAAAAAAAACCTGTTGGAAGGATACATCCCTGAGGTTGACCATGCACCTACACGACTCAGAGCTAAAGCCATCCGTCTTTAGATCCTTGTCTGAGACACAAAGACCAGATGTTTTATGTGCAAATTAAATAGACTCGAAATACTAAGTAAGTTGAACTGACGTTTGCCCATCACTCTGTTCAGAATTGTCCTCAGCTCAGGAGCAGAAATTTCCATGTCCTGGAAGAGTCAAGACTTAGATAAGAGCCGTGTTATAATAGTAATAATAATAATAACAATAATAATAGTAAGAAAAAACAAATAATTCTAATAATAATAAAAATAATACATTGTATTAATTATGTATTTTCAATAATATTTAAATCATGAGACAAAGCAGTGTCAAACCTGTCCAGAGAGTTGAGCAAACATATTCCTGAAAGAGGCATCAATGTTTTCTTCTGAAATCTCTTCCTATGAATAAAAGCATCAATTCAATTTTTCAAAAAGATAATGATGTAAAGTGTTATTAATCTTTGTAAAATACCCTTACTTCATCCTCCAGATTAAACGAGATCTCGTCATCCATCTCTCTAAAAATGAGCACAATTTTGATTTTTCAAAATGAATTATTGTCATTGTTTGGAATAATGTGACAAATTTGACATTTTCAGAAGCAACAAAAACACATTCTTTAAAGTTGCAAATAATGTAACATCTTCAAAATAGATTCAATTTTCTTTAACAATTTTCAAATAAGTACAGTATTTTTTTCTATTAATTTTTGAGTTTGCTGACACAATCCCGCTTTAGTGTTTTTTGTTTTGGCACAAATATGATTCCATAAAATGCATAATGGCAAAGAAAGAGAGTTAGTGTTGGGCACCATGATAGTTTAAATAGTTGCATAATATCTTACAGTGTTTCTGACTGTTTTTCTGTGAAGACGCGCAGCACAAAGTCGGCTTCTTTCCCAGCTTCGAAGGTGGAAGGGACAATGAGGTATTCGCCCGGCGGCAGCTTCAGCCGCGCACTGACCTCGCGCAGGTTTATGAAGGTATCGGAGCGCGCGCATGACGACTGACGCAGGAAAAACTCCTTCTTCAGGTGAACACTCTGGGATCCACGAAACTACAAAAACCAATACAATAAATAGTCTTGCAAGTCTTGTAAGATCTAATCGAAGCTTTTACTTTTTCGAAACTACAGCATACTCCTTCATGTAAGTAATATGTATGCAACATAATGTATAAGCAGAAAAAAACATACCTCTTCTGGGACCTAAGACAAGAAAAAGAGAGAAAATATGTATTGTTATTATTATTATTAGTAGTAGTAGTAGTAGTAGTAGACACCTATTTCACATTTGTTCCATATTTACATTTTTTATGATATATAGAAAATATTTTTATATTAAATAATATATAATTATATTACTCCGTGAAATACCGGTATATATTATATTATAATTTTTATATAATGTATGTTACTATACTCTGTATTATATATATATTATATTATTATAAATATGTATAATATATTTATATTATATGTATATATAGTTTATTTAATACATTAATGATATATTTAATGTAAATGTTATATAGTTTTATACAGTGCATAGAAATAAATATTAAATATATGAACTATATTTTTAAATATGAATATATTAACTATCAATTATGTATACATAAATAATTTATTATATTTATTTTATTCCTTTACCTCATATATAGGTAAAGGAATAAAATTATTTATTATTTATTTATTTATTATTATTTATTATTTATTATATTATATATAGCAAACATTATTATAATAAAAAATATATAATTATACTTATTACTCCATTTATTATATATATATATATATATATATATATATATATATATATATATTAATATATAATTATTATACGTAGAATGTATAAGATATGTTATTATACTCTGTATAATATATATTATATTTATATGAATACGTATAATATATTTATATTATATATAGGATATACTGCATATTGTTTATATAACACATTCATAAATTATATATTTTATGTAAATCTTAGATAGAGTGTAAATATTAATTTAATATTGTACAGTTTACAAATACATATTAAATATTTTAAATTTATATTTTTAAACATGAATATCTTAACTATCAATTATGTGTAAATATATAATTTATTCAATGTATTTTATTCCTTTACCTCATATATAGCAAAGCCTATGGTGTGCATGTCCTGTCCCTGTTTGCGGAAGCGTCGTCTGTCTTTCTGCATCAGGGCCACGAGGAAACTGCAGGCCTCTTCATTATCATCAGGATCATCATCTTCCTCCTGGAGGGTGATCTTATACTGAGGGTTGATCCAAAACGTGTCTGTCAGAAGAGATGAATGAAGCGGGTATTAATAAACTGTCATTACTAATGCTGGATGATTTGGTTTCTTCACTGGGGTTGTTCCTGCAGCCTCCCGCTGTACTGCCTCTCCTCCAGGAGCCATTGAACTTGATGGTGTTCCAGAAGTGCATGGAGTCTTCACTCAGAGCATCTGGAGTCAAGTTGCAGATCTCCAGGCGTGAAAACTGACGCTTGAACTCCTGGAAAGTCATCCTGAAGAAACAAAACCCTACTGGTGATGATCAGATGATTGTGTGAGGGCATCTAAAAGAACGCAGGAAACCCAACTCCAAAAGTCCAAGTTCAGTCTGAAGACGAGGTAGTTTTCGAGGAGATTGAGTTTTTAAAACAACTTCTTGCTCAAAAATGCTATTTAACACTTATGCATAACGAAAAAATGAAGACTTGAAGAAAAAAATGAAGTTGTTTTTGATAACAATTTTACTATTAATTTAACAATAAATTATAATGTATGATATATGTATAGTATGGAGAGAGGGATAGAGAGAGAGAGACAGACATAGATAGATGGATGGATGGATGGATGGATGGATGGATGGATGGATGGATGGATGGATGGATGGATAGATAGATAGATAGATAGATAGATAGATAGATAGATAGATAGATAGATAGATCCACTGACCCATAAAATTCTAATAACAGCAATAGCATGAACAACAGGAACGCTGAACACAAAGAAGTAAAATAAAGAGAAGTTTTTACAAAATAAAAATGAACAAACCAGAACTCGCCGTCCTCCATGTGATTGTTCATTTCATCTCTCTCTGATTGGTCGATTCCGTTCCACTCAGAAGAGCTTGAAACAACATACAAATTCTCATCAAGATATATAAATTGACAAACCAAATGCATAATAAACAAAATAAAAAAAAAAACAACAGAGGAAAAACAACGTATAAAATAACATCCAAAAATACTTTCTGAATTCAGGTCAGTCATTGCATTTCTAAGCTATAGATATTATGAATCAAGCTTATAGATGTATTACAGTTTTTACTCGTGTGTATTTGTGTGTGTTTCAAACATAGAACATTATTATTCACCCAAATTTGCATAAAAATCAACACGTAAAAATTCTAAATTTGACTGATTTTTATTTCCGCACTCACTTGTCACTCCAGGCTCCCGTCCATTCCACTTGGCCCCAAGGATTCCGAATACGGATCAGCCTTTCTTTGCTGCCACGATAATTCACCTGAATGATAAGCAGGTTCTTGTGTGAGAAATTACATATTCTATTAAATGAGACTTTTTAAAGATGCACAATGCTGACCTCTCTGAGCCCTGTGACGGAGTAAGCGTGTCCTTTCACCAGCTTCTTAAAGGTGACGGCTTCCATGTCAAAGGCACTGGTGATCTAAAGGAAAGCCAAAGAAAGTGTGTGTTAAAACGATCATTTGCAAAGGAAATTTTTTTTACTACATTTGTGATTAAGTATTCTTTGCTCCACTACATTTGACTGGACACATACCATCACTGGTTACAGTGTGATTTTCAGAGGTTATATCGCCATCTGCAGGATGCTGAAGGTACTGGATGCTGTTTATCAGCTAAATCACGTTAATTAAGTGGCACTTTTTTGCACTTTTGAGTTTGACTGAGTTTTGACCTTTAGTTATTTTTTATATATTTTGTTCTGCCATTTTGATACATTGAAGTGTTAAATTTCAATTCTAAATAAGGAAATAAAACCTCATTAATAAAGGGTTTCTTGTGTTTCATGTTACACGTTTTTGAGAACTTGGGTAAAACACTCAAGTTGTTTTAATAATTGATACTTTACGACTTTCACTCAAGTCTTCTTGGAATTGGTGACTTGAAACTTGTAATGGAGTAATTTTTACAGTAAGGTATCTGTACTTTTACTCAAGTATGGTTTTCAGCTACTCTTTAGACCTTTGATACAGTATCATGACATGCACATATTTGTAAGATAGAGTGTTTCCACACTAAATAAACCCACATCGATGGAGCAGCCCAGCAGCGAGCCTCTTTCCAGCGCTTTAGCGATGATGCGGGGCAGATCTTTGGGGGCTTTACTCAGCTCGTACATCTCTGAAACTCCACCGGTGAAGTCCTCAAAGCCCTCGGTGGTGGACCCTCCAGACAAAGCTTCATACGAGCCATTGAGCCTGCGGAGATGCACAGTGTGGAATTCTCTGAAACACTGGAGAAGAATGAGCAGATCCTCCTCACTTAGCGTAGGCTTTCTCCAGCAAAGCGCTCCAGAATTCATTTCCCTCTGCCGAGTGAACAAACAGAAGCTCTCCGTCTTTTGCCGGCAGACGGTCGTCGATCACAACGTCCACCCAGTCACCAAACTGCCAGAACTGCACAGCGTGGAAGAAAAGCAAGTGTGAAAAGTGGAGTACTGTAATTAAGAATCAGAAGAAAAAAAATTCAAACAGCTAAATACTGTACAGTGAGAGACAGTCCACATTTAACTCCAAACATTAACTCCTGAGTGTTTGCTAATGATGTGCAGTGGTGTAAACCAGTGGTCCCCAACCTTTTTGTTGTCGCGGACCGGTCTACGTCTTATAATTTCAGGGGGGGGGGGTGGAGTCTGATTTTTTTATTTAGTATTTATTTTTATATTAACATATTATAGTGTTTATTTGTATTTAATCATGCATTAAAAATAAAAACAGTTATACCAAAAGATGAATACAAATGTATTTAACATTTTTAAATAGAGGTTACTTGATAATTGAATATTTATTTTTATATGAAAATAAAATCCAGATTTGCTTATAAGATAAAAATGTCCAAAATCCTTTTAGAATTAGAGTTGATTATATTTCTACATTTTGGTCTCAATTTTGTTCTCATTTTTGATCCCCAAGTCACTACACGTTCCTTGCGCTCCTAATTCTGTTATTACGGCGCACAAATTCAATGTAATGAGCCTCTTCACTCTTACTGATTCATAATAAAGCATTTCTACTATATCTATAAGTATGCTATTAAATACATAATTTAGAGAAAGTGATTGCTAAAACACGTTTTATTGAGCTTCACATTTGGAGAATATAACCGCTAAAGCGTCAGATTTCATTGTACTTAAAAATTAATATAACAAGATTCTTCACAGGTTTGACTGACAGACAACACGTTTTCAACCAATTCCTCCATAGACCGGGGGTTAGGGACCATGGGTGTAAACTACTTGAGTAAATGTACTTTGTTACTTTACTTAAGTATGTTTTTGGCTACTTCGTACTTACTAAATATCAATAATTTTTACTTTTACTCTCTACTCCACTGCATTTCTTATTGAGTAATTGTGCTTTTCACTCTACATTTGAACGGACTCTTATCGTTACTTGTTACATTGTGATTGTGCGCAACAAGGCAGATCCATATTTCATCCAATTGTTCTTTTTTTTGGGGACTTTACTACCTGGAAGTGGAAGATGCCGGCGTAGTTGTCTCGGAAGCTTTGTCCGTGAGGAACGACTCTGTGAAGCAGCCGGTCATTTAAGGTCAAAGACGCAATGGCGGCCAACAACCAGCAATCACCTGAGAGACAAAGGTGTGATGGGAAAAAAGTTCTTCTACCTCGGAATGTTCCCATCATTAAGCCTTTTTCCCCGTAAAATTAACCTTTAAGTCATATTATTGTACCTAGGAATTGCCAGTTTTCTCAAATTCAAATATGCTTTTCAACGATGCATATGATACATGCAAAATTTGGCTTCAAAGTAATTTTATATTAGTGATTATATTAGAGATCATACAGAAGCATAACTATTTTTCATTCATATTAAAAACATTGTATTGATTTTTTGCAGTTAAAAGGAGTTTTGAAAGCGTCTTGAATTTCCCAGTGGGAATCATAAAGTGTCTGTCTGACCTAGTCTGCATGTTTAAAAATAATTTAATAATAAAATAATACTGTAAAAATGATATTGTACAGCCATAAATAATGAAAAAAAAACCTTTAGATTTACAACTTTATAATTATTAAACTTTTATAATACGGAGGCCAAACTTGACTTTGCTGTGAATTTCATGGACCACAACGCACATAAAAATGAAATTTAGGTATTTAAAACTATTGAATAAAAGTATGAAATCTGTAAATCTCTGACTCATCATCCAATGTTTTTTTTATGTTTAGTGTGTCGGCAATTGTTGTTCTGGAACCAGTTTCACAATGTTTGGTCAAGTTTTGTCACATTGATTTTCTGCAGAGAATGATGATGATGCTCTGTAATGTGAGAACCAGGTTTCGCTCTTCATTACAGAGGACGTTTGTTCACACACACACACACACACACGCACACACACACATACACACACACACACACACACACGTACACACACACACACGTGCTTTTCAGTTCTTCACTTCTCAAATTGGGAAGTTCCTTGGCGACAGTTTAGAACAAAAATACATTACCGGTATTTTTTATTCTTTAAATGTGTCCTTTAGAGATGTCAGAAGGTTGTGTCTGTTTGAAAGCTGTTCTAATATTAGCGTACACTCGTAACATTGTTATCCGAGTGGACAAAAAACACAAAAAAATTGAATTAACAATAATTTCGAATAACTAAATAATACTTGAACGTGAATTTAATTGTTAACAACTGATTAAAACTAAAAGACATTGTAAATATTAAAGTACTAGAGACTATATACAGAGTAAAAAATAATCTAATTCCAACAAGTATACAGAGTTTTTTTTTAAGTTAAAGGTTGTACTTTTATTCTCAGAGGGTTGTACTTTTTTCGAACATGTTAAAGTGAGAACGAATGTTAAAATGAGGTGTGTTTCAGTTAAGTTGTGGAATGAATTGAGTGATGAATTTTAAAAAACGATGAATTATTTAAATTCTTAAAAAATGAATTATTATATGATTTATTTATTTATTTTTTTATTTTAAAAAATTTTTTAAAGAAAAAAATAAGAGAGTTGTATTCCTGATATTTTTAAGCTGCATTTCGTTGTTGTCTCTGTCATATCTTGTTGCTGTTTCTTTTACTGGTTGTAAAGCAGATTCAGTTGAATTTATAGGCAACTATAAGTGATGTAAACGGAATGTCTATTTTTAGATTTTGGGCCAAACAATAAAACAATTTGTTTTAGAATTAAACGAGCAACCACATCACGTCTATACAGCTGTAATTGGCCCACGGGCCGTAGGTTGGTCATCACTGAATTAAAACAAGTCATTTTTTCACATATTCCATATGAAAAAGATTTTTTAACACGTTTTTGGATCAAAATGATTAAATATTTTTTCCTGATTAAAATAACTGTTTCCGCTGGCATGTTCATCTGCTAGTCTACCAAACCAATTTTACAGTATTCCAAAAGACAGTTCCGCCATACATTATTAAACTAGAAGCATGTGTTAGCGGGCAGGCTTGTATTGATCGTGTGGTAACTCGTAGGTAAAAAGCTTCTCTGCCATTAGCTTCCTCATCCACTTGCACACAGACACACACTTTAATTGACAGTGATGAATGCACACGGCCGTGCTGTGGTTACGGCAAGCGGCCTGCAATCCCAGAGTGCTTTGCGACATCTGTGACTCAACACTCTGGCACGGCGCTTAACCGCTCCGCTCCCAATACAGAACACGGTATCTGATTGATCGCCAGTCTTTACGCTTTTCTCAGAAAACATTGAGGCGTGAGATAAAAGACGCGTTAAATTTATGATTATCCAGCATACATACTTATGACATTATTATTAAACAATAAATTATATGATAAGAATTGTTACATTTTGTTTTGTTTTTTATTGTGTGTGTGTGTGTGTGTGTGTGTGTGTGTGTGTGTGTGTGTGTGATAATGATTATGACCATTGCTTTAATCCAAGAATGAATAATGACTATGTCTAAATCAACAAAGATAAAATATATAAACATTTATACGGTATATACATATACTCCCTTGCTTTTATAGCAGCGTGGGTGTATGTCAAAGCAAACAAAAAGCCTGACATTTACCTGTGCAAGCATGCACAAGGCCACACCCATGTTCATTTACCACATACCTAGAGCACCTTGGCAAATATCTGTCCTGGTGGCTCCGCCCACTATGAACTGCGGGTTGCTCGACAGCTCCTGTGAACACGGACAATGACCAATCAGAGCGTTTCCTGAAGTTTAGACTTTAAAGCTTTTCTGTAAACTCACAGTGGGCCGAATCCACTGCACGCCTCGCGTTTTGGAAGAGTTTGGCGCCAGCTCTTTAAAGCCCAGACACTGGGGGACGGCTGGGAAGCAGGGGTCTTCAAACAGTCGGCCCGTCTCCACACACTCTCTCTTCAGCTCTTCATAGTCCTGGTTAAGGAACCTAATGGCATTTTCATTGGTTCCCATCCCTTCCGCCTGAAGCCGATCCTTGTGAATACTCGAAGACACGCCTCCGAAGAGAATCATACTGCAGCACATCCACAAAATATTTGGTCATGATGTTATTTAATTTATCCGGAAAAATCTAAAGCATCAAACTCAAGGCTCATATCAGTGAAGCTGTTATTATTAGTATTAATAACCCGGTGAAGTGCTGATAACACACATCCCAAACTACACATCCCATAATGCAATGCGGCACCTGGCTTGCCTTGAGTAAATTGCAATTATTTATTCTGTAACATTAACTGTTTTCACTGTTGTGACATTTTTTCATGGATGAGCAACAATTTTAAGATGAAAAATATTTCTTGTCTGTTTTTATACATGTTCAAAAATATGCTTTTAGCGTGTTTTATAAATGTTTGTCCTGCTCAGCTGAGTTTCACAGTTCTAAAGCTTCTTAAAAGTCAAACTGTAAGAAAATAAAGAGCAAAAAAACAGCATTACTGTTATTTTCTAACAAGTTCCATAAAACACATCTGTTTCAGACTATCAATAGTTTAGAATCTTCAGTTCTGTGGAACTTAGGCCTCAAGTTGCAACTCGCATGGATTGAGAAGCACAATTTTTCTTCTATACCAGTTTGTGTGCAAACGATAAAAAGACAACAGTAGCTAGAAAGAAAAACCCACCAATCACTCAACGGCATCATTCAGAAATAACATTGAGTGCATCAGCAAAAAGCCTTTTGACGGTTGGTTACGTTTAAGTGCTCATGCTTGCTGACATCACCGTTCATGCTTGTTCATATATTCAACAAGCTCTTAGTCTGTTGACAGAAGAGGAAAAAGCCCTACACTAGGATATTAGATTAGAAGCCTACTGAGAAAGCAGACCAAAAAATTGGCTCAATCCCTTTTGTGTTATAATTTAGTTATCTGGTTCTGCAGAAATTACCAAAGCATCTGGTGCATCCATATGGTTTTTAACCAAGCACGGAGAGCATTTTCTTAGCTTAAGCGTGTAAGAAGGTTCGTGTAGGCCAGCAGAAAGAGCACGTGAAAGGCAGATGTTAAAAAGCCTAATGTATACATACATATAATGCCTAAAATATTTATAAAAATACCTTTAGTTCCTCAAGACGAAAGACAGCTTGGGAGGAAAAATAAAATTATATACAGTACTGTATCTAAGAATCAGAATAATACAAAAAGAATTAAAACAACTAAATACTGTACAGTAAGAGACAGTCCACATTTAACTCGAAACTATTAACTAATGATTTTTTGCGATGTGTTTGTACAGTAAGTTAGATTCTGTGAAGAAAACACTGTGATGCAAAATGTCAAGTGATAAGAAATCAATACAGACTGTTGCAATGACGAATGCTTAAAGTGAAGCTAAAGAAGCTCTAAGAAGCGTTATGTAGCTCTGTATTGTGTATCAATATACAATATAGAGCTGTGTGGAAATAGATTTCTGCGCAATATAGATGATGTGTATTATTGTACACGGAACGCCTAGTTGTTTTCCTCACAGTACCAACAGTTATTAACTGAACTACTGATTTAAATGCTCTTGAAGCTATTTGTCCGAATATCATATTTTACGCGCAATAGAAACGCGCAAGTACGTAATTGTTTTTACATTAAACGCATCTGTCGGACAGAGTAACAAGAACGATTAGCTAATTAAAACTAATTTTCATCTGCAGCTAAACATAAGGGAGATGTTTTCTGATACACAGCAGGTACGTGACGCATATTGTTAGGACAAAATCAAATGAATATACTCACCAGCGTTTAAACTTTAAGTTGTTAGAAGTGCGAGTTTTAAAATAACGGAAACAATAAGGAGCGCTGACGGGCAGACGGATGACAACACGGATAATCTGGGTACCGCAGTGTATGACCCCGCCCAGTGGGGAGGGACCAGTGAGTGATTGACAGACGTTACAGCAAATCAACAGCAAGACGTTCGAGAGCCTTAAAGAGACGTTTCCTTTATTTACTTCCACCCGTGTAAAGCAACAACAAAATGCGTGCAAACGTTCATTTTGTCGTTCGGGAAAATATGCAAAGCCAAACTTTCACACAGTGGTAATGATTCTCAGCAAAGTTCAACAGTATTTGCATTTGTAAACAGAAGGTTTGGCAAACACACTTGAATCATTACAGTAATTCGTTTAAAATAGGCATAGTATAACAATAAAAGTGTAAAAAGGTATGTTAAACCCCCGTCTTTAGCAACCAACTAATGTGAATTATCTCATCCATCTGGGCCGGGATGGTCCGGTGCAGGGACGTTTAAAACATAGTCAGGTTCAGCCACTGAAACAGAAACCAAGCACGACGTTAAATCAACATTTGCATTTCCACAAGATTACAGCAACTGACAAACCTGCTGAAAGTCCAGCTCCATGAAGCCAGTGTTGTGCGGATCCATCTTTTTGAAAATGCCTGAATAATGAGTTCAAAAGGTCTGATTGATCAGATATTTAATCACTGATCCAATATATTTAGACAAATAAAATATACAAGTAGATCATTTATACTCCTGACAGGGAATACATAAACTTACGGAACATCATTTCCAGGCGCATGAGACAAGCCACAAAGTCGTCAAAGTCCAGCGTCAGGTCCGGTTCTGCGTAGCGTACGACCAGCAGCTGAAATATTGCATTATTTATGCAGAAACCTGGGAGAAAATAAAGCAAATATTCAACAATTCAGTAGCAAATTTTTCCCCATGATCCGTGTTCACTCACCGGCTTCTTTAAGTGCTGAACGCAACTCTGGAGTGCTTATGTTTCCAGAATGATCCAAGTCATTATTTTTGTAGATTGCCTTCAGATGGATTAGAACAAGTAAGACAATGCAGTTATGTCCTCACGTTTTGTAAAAAAACATTTTCTAAAAGACTTATGGTTGACTTCTTACAAGATATTTCTGCACTTTCTTCCACAGGGTCGCAAACTCTCCCAGACCCAGTTTCCCGTCGCCACTGTCCTGAGATAGTCAAGGTTAATGTATTTCTAATACATTTATGTTACAAATTTGATAACTGTTTATAATGGTAGTAAACTTTAGATATAAAACAAAAGAATTCCCCTAATCAAATTTTAAAAACATACAAATAAAAAGTATCAATTTTTCTTTGCAAAGTCATCTAAATTAAAGCCAATGCATTTCTATAGTAACCTGATGATTTTATATAATATAATTAACATGAATTTCAATTGAAGATTAATTATCATCATTATTATTATTATTATTATTGAGCTGAGAGGATACGTCCATGAGGTTCACGATGTGATGACACGTGTCCAAGCTGAATCCTTTGGATTTGATATCAGATCCTGCAAGCAGAACATTCCGCTTCAAACCACTGATCTTCACTAACACCAAACGGTTGAAAGATACTTGCGTTTGGAGAGGATTTTGTTTAAAATTTGCTGGAGCTCCGTGGCAGAGATCTCCATGTCCTGAAGAATAAAGAATAAGAACAATAGGATATCCGCTAGGTTGCCAGATGTTGGTCATGATGAGTCCACTCACATCTCCAGCAAGTTTTACAAACAGGCCCCTGAATCCAGCATCCACTTCAGCATCAGAGACCGTCTCCTGAGAATCATCAGAAATTAATAAATGATACAGATCAGATTTTTACAGAAGTAAGAAGTGAAACCGGTCTGCTTACGTTAGGCAGATCTGCATGAACAGGATCATCACGCGGACTGGAAGGAAACACGGGGTTAACGTTCAAGCGCTCAATAGATACAAATCATTAGAAAGTGTGAAACGTTACAGTGTTTGAATGTTGTGTGTCTCCGAGAAGACCCTCAGGCAGAAGTCTCCGTCCATGTTGGGCTCGAAGGTGGACGGAACCACGAGGTATTCTCCGGGCGGCAGTTTGAAGCGGTTGCACACTTCTCTTAGGTTGATAAAGGTCTCAGAACGGGCTTTTTGCCCATGAGTCAGGAAGAAATTTTTATCAAGGTGCACGTCATTCTGGCCATGGAACTGACGAAGACAATGACCAATCAGAAACAAGCTGCTATAATGATAAGCCTGATACACATTTGTCCAAGAAAATAAATACGTATGTAAAATACAACATCTTAATTAACAAAGAAGAGAGAAAGAAAGAAAGCAACAAAAAGAAAGTAGCAATGAATGAATGAAATAAAGGCAGGAAGACTGAAAGAAAGGCAGGAAAAAAGAAAGTAACATAAAGAAGGAATGTAACAAAGAGAAATACAGGCAGAAAGACTGGAATAAAAGAAAGAAAGAAAGACAAGAAGAAAGTAACAAATAGAAAGAATATAACAAGGAAAGAAAGAAAAAAAAAGAAAAAATCATGAAAGCAAGATAGATGGACAAAAAGAAACAAACAAAGTAACGAAAGGAAAAATGTAACGAAGAAAGAAAGTAACAAATGAAATGTAGAACATACCTGTGGCGGCACCTAAAAGTAAAAAAAAAGTAAAATAAAAGTTTACTACTGTCCAAATGTTTTACATTCATTTCATCCAACACTACGAGAAGGTAATTCTCCATGCACAGACACGTAACTGTCTTCACACACCTCATAAATAGCGAAGCCAATCGTGTTCATGTCTTCTCCCGCTTTCCTCAAGCGACGTCGGTTCTTCTGAATGAGACCCACCACGCACGTCACCTCATTATCCTGGGGATTATCGTCCTCGTCGGTCAGCTTGATGACAAACTGAGGATTCATCCAGAAGGTGTCTAGAACATTAAAGAAAAATGTAAGTGATGTGATATTAATGAAAGGAGAAATTACCGTATTTACTAGACCTGTTTGCATTTTCTTTTTTTCTTTTTTTCCCTTAAAGGGGCAGGGAACTTTTTCCACAAAACTTTTTAAAATTATAATGCAACCATACCAATGACAAATTAAACCTTAAACATAAATTAGCAATTACTTAAATAAATTAAAACCGAATGTAAACAAACAGGGTTACTTGATTTTTAGATTTCCTTTACCACCAATGATGTCTGAATAGTTAGAAATAGTATTATTTCTATAGGATTAAAGAGCATCTAATAATTTTTTCCCTGTGCCGCTTTAGTATCCCGATGGGCACCAAATAACCAGAATTGACTTTATATGAAACCCTAAATTGTGTTTTATACTAATTTTTTACTTTTCTCTCATTTCTTTCCCCGCCTTATAAGCGGGTCTAAACAGAACACCACAATCTCACAGCTGAAGTGGGGGGGGGTCGACTTATAAGCGAGTAAATACGGTAATTTAATTAATCAATTTAAGTTAATTTAATTGATATAAGCTTTGCGTTTTCTCACAAGCATTGTTCCTGCAGCCGCCGGCGGTGGATCCTCGTCTCCACGTGCCGTCGTAGTTGTGGACGGCCCACTGCTTCACCGAGTCGCTGGTTATGGCGTCTGGCGTTAGCGTGCAGATCTCAACACGAGAGTAATTGCTGACAAAATCCGAAAAAGACATCCTGGAAAAGTTCAAAGAGCGTAAGTTTTTTTGTTTTATTGTGCAAAATTGTAAATGATAATGAAACATTTTAGGAGATTATACCTGAAATGTGAAAAAGTATGCATGATGAAATGTATTTTTTCCATTGAAATGGTATTTGAGTAATTGATAAAGTGTTGTTGTTGTTTACTTATTGTTTGAGTACATGTTCATAACACAAAGGTTTCGTCACATGATGATACAGTAACATATTGATGCTGTGTTTCTAATATTGGCCTTTAAATTATGTCAATAATTTTAACCAATGAACTGATCAAATTATATTATTAAAGATAGCAAAAATAGAATGTGTAATAAATATATGTAATTTATTATTAAAAACAATAATAAAATAAACCACACCAAAATTCGCCGTCCTCTGCGCTGTGGCTTGGTCGCTCGGATGCTGGAATGCTGTTCCATTCAGGTGAACTGAAATCGCAACATTATTCAGATGGTTTAAATTTTCAAATTGTATACATATTCTGTCATGAACAAAGACTGTGAGAGAAAGAGAATTAAAGGGTATGAATAAATATGTTTTTCTTCTGGTTCTAATATTAATATTAATGAAAACGTCAAAATAAAGGTTAATAAAGAAATAAAGAAATAAATTAATACAATAAAAAAGCCAAAGCAGATATAGATCTTTAAAGTAAAAATCCTTTGCACAATTTTATTTCACTTTTAATTTGCATGAATGCCAATTATATCAATCAACCAAATTGCTTTTACTGTATTATACATATGCAACAATATTTGCATAAATGATGGTCAATGACTGTATTAATAAAATCATCTAAATAAGGGTTAATAATAAATCAATAAATACAAAAAAGCAAACCATAACACAAACACAGATCTGAATGAATCTGATGAATGAATTTAAATTCTATCATTCTACCAATTTGCATCATACATATGCAAATAATTTTGCATATAATAGTTGTGGTCCAACAGAAAGTTGTACATGCCACACAAGAGCTGTAGGTTCGAGTCCCGGTCCCTTAAATGAAAATATGATTTTAATTCAAAGCAAAACACTCTACTGAGATCTTTACATGCAGATAGTCCTATTTCACCGCTGGTAAAGACGGTGAAACTGCACTAAATAACCTGTTCTGGCAGTTTCACAAGTCGTCGGGGTGGAGTGGCTTTGAGGTCGAAATTATTGGCAACTCCATTTTGTCGAGTTTCATAATCTTAACGAAAAAGATTTTAAACGGTGTGATCGTACTTGTCACTCCAGGCTCCCGTCCACTCCACCTGGCCCCAAGGGTTCCTCATACGCACCAGCTTTTCCATGCGCCCACGATAGTGCACCTGAGACCATCAAAAAGACGGAAAAGTGTGTTTATTTCACATCTAACACCAGAAGAGTTTCAACCTATACCTCCTCAGCTCCAGTGAGCGAGTACGCATGTCCTTTCACCAGCTTCTGACGAGTGATTGCTTCCGTATCGGCCGCACTGGTTATCTGATGTAAAAAAACGTAAATTAACCTCTAATTAAGAAGTGTTCTATAACTGGTCAACAAATATATAGCAGATTTGGCAACGCGTGATCTCACATCAATGGAGCAGCCCAGCAAGGCACCGGATTCCAGAGCTTTCTCGATGATCTCGAACATGTTGGATGGAGCTTTTCTCAGCTCGTAGCTTTCGGCGATTCCTCCGGTGAAATCCTCAAAGCCCTCGCTGGTGGATCCTCCAGAAAGAGCCTCGTAACAGCCATTCACCCTGGTGGAAAGAACCGTAAAATACCTGTTAGTACTTGTAGTCTGAAGAGATTCTACCTACGTACCTACGCGCCTTTCCTTTATGACTGCCAGGGTTAAAAAGAATTTTATGAAAATCCATTCAACTTGAGCAAAATAAAAACATGAAATATGTTTCTTTTAACGTTTTATTTTCAATATATGTAAACAAACTAATTAATTGTCATATACTGTACTTGCCTTGGAGCAACTTTTCAAAAATACCTTTTTTTTCATTTGTTAAACAATATGCATTTCTTCACATATAACATACTGTATATTTATATTCCTGTGTATTTGTTTTGAATGTACTACATTTTTGATTATTAAAAGACTTCAAATATTATCAAATCTGTACAAATTTGTGCTCCATTGCAAGATTTAAACCTTTATAATTTTGAATAGAAACAGATGTGTGAAATAGAAGACTTTATTTCAAATTTTAAGATTTTACATGTACTTATTACCATAATATGTGTACTGTATTGAATTATTAAATATTATTTTTATTTCTGATTGTTTTTAGATCTCTCTGTCTGTCTAACTTGTTATCTATCTCTATCTTTGATTTTGTATCTAAAAAACTTAACTTTATGTTATGTTATGTTTTGCATAAGTGTTTTGAATTACATGTTTATAAATTACCTAAAATTACTTTTTAAAATCATCTACTTAACAGAAAATGATCTTTTCAAAAAGTCCAAGACAGTCCCCTTCTTTCCTAGAACAATGACTTGAATTACCAGTTCTTGCAGTTTTTATGGTAACTGGTAAAGAAAGAAAGAAGAAAGAACGCAAACAAGTCCTCACTTAGCATAGGCCTTCTCCATCAAGGCGCTCCAGAATTCGTTTCCGTCTTCAGAGTGAACAAACACCGGCTTCCCATCTTTCACCGGCAGCCGATCATCGACCACAACATCCACCCATTCACCAAACTGCCAGAACTAAAAAGGGACCAAGGGTTGATCACAAACATCGTAATAAACAACATATTTACGTGATATTGTGAGTAGATTTAAAGTAGATTTATTACAAAAATTTCATTACATACAATTTAGTCTCATATTTTGTGATGAAGCTGAGACAACTCATGATTTTGGAGCACATCTATTGAAAAATATATTTACTAATATGTATATCTAAACATTTATGTTACAATGGTAATAAATGAGAGAGAGAGAGAGAGAGAGAGAGAGAGAGTAATTCATGGTAAATACACATACTATAAAGAAAATATTAATTGAATACCTGAAAATGGAATATTCCAGCGTAACCATCCCCAAAGGTCTGGTTATTGGGTACCACTCTTGCCATAACATCATCGTTCAGGGTCAAAGATGCAATAGCTGCTAACAGCCAGCAGTCCCCTATAGTCAACAGCGAGACAGGAAGTGAAACGTCTGGTAAACCACGTTTACATTTCCTCTACTTGATCTCCTCGCTAAAATCTCGCACACTGTCGACTTATCGATCATAGCTGCATTTCCAAAAATAAATTTTACGTAACTTCTGCTTTTAAAATGCTAATCATGAACAGACCCTTTTTGAAGAGGATGCAAATTCAAGATCTGATAACAGCACAAAAGCAAATGTGGTTTCGTGTCACGCAAGTCGGACTGTGTGAGACAACTAAAACCCAGAAGACAAGGAAACCAAGAAAACCAGAGATCTCTCCGGGCTTGTGTGCTCTTCACGTAATCCTACAGTTAAATGTACGTTTTCCTCACTTTAAATCCCTTGTTTGAAAACAAAAGGGGTGTGTTGAAAAGCGCCACAGGCTGGTTTCTGTGTTGGGCTGGTATGCGTTTTGCGTGTCAATGGCAAACAGAGCAGAAAGGAGTGAGTTTGAGGAGAGCTAGAGCGAGGGATGTGTGATGTTAGGAGTGCCTGTGAGCAGACACCAGAAGGTCAACTGATATTAGGCCTTGGTTAAAAACACCTCATAAACCGACACACCTACATTCTAGGAATGTTTGCGTGTTTGCTTGTACACGTCGAACCAATTCATTGTTGATTGTCTGGTTTAGTGTAGTCAGTAAAGCGAATTGCGAAAGTTGCCAATTACATTTCTAGGATCATTTTGCATAAAATAATAAAGGTTTAGTGACGGGTTACCCAGGGCTCCTTGACAGATGTCGGTTCGATTCGCTCCATCGATGATGAACTGTGGTCTTGAGCACAGCTCCTGCGAATGTACAGGAAGTAATTTTAATTTTTTTTAAATGCAACCGTAATAACAACAACAATGTACATGTTTGCATCACTTCCTGCAAAATATCACTACCCACAAACAAGTGTCACAAACAGCCACAGGTCTAAAGAGTAGCTGAAAATCATGCTTGAGTAAAAGTATGGATACCTTTCTGTAAACAATTTACAAGTCACCAATTTCAAAAATACTTGAGTAAAAGTCATAAAGAATCCAATTTTAGAAAGAATTTAAGTACGTATTTTAGTCATACTGAATTTAGCCTAAAAAAACATCAAGATTCATATTTATTCAAGTTTTATTTTGTTTATGAGATTTTACTCCCTCATAGAAAAAATGAAATTTAACAGCCCAACGTTTCAAAATGAACAAACAAAATAGATAAAAGAAGAACGAAAAGTCAGTTTCAGTAACGTTCACGAGATTTAGCTCATAAATAGCACCAAGTACCCTCAGCAACCTGCAGATGGCAACACCGTCTGCCAAAAAAATCAATTGTGGTAGAAACATTGCAGAAGCATGAGGATTGTCAAGCACAATGAGTGAGTGTCCATTCAATTGTAGTGGAGTAAAGAGTAGAAATACTCAATCACAAAGTAAAGAGTAAAAGTTGCTTAATACAGTACAAAGTAGCTAAAATACGTAACTAACTTTACTCAAGTATTTTACACCACTGCAAAAGGCCCATGTGTCCCAATTAACAGGAGTCGACCGTACAGCGATGAATGCACACACAGAACCACACAGTTTTTTTTTTAAGTATGTGATGAAATCATACCCCTGGTCGCTTCCACACAACTCCTCTGGTCTTGGCAGAATTAGGTCCGAGTTCTTTGAAGCCTAGGGACTCTGGCACCGCGGGGAACAATGGGTCGGAGAACAGGGTTCTGCTGCCGAGGCACTGGTTCCTCAGAGACTCAAAGTCCTGGTTGAGGTATTTATGAGCGTTGGCATTGGTCCCGAAGCCCGCAGCGAGCGCTCTCTTTTTGGCCAGGGTAGAAGCTACTCCCGCCATCGTCTGCGTCTGACTATCTGACAGGAAAATAAAGAAATGCGCGATGGTTCGGCTCGACAACCAAGTTCACACACTCTCCGCCCTGAGTTCCAGGCGTGGTCGAGCTGTCAGAAACGGGTTTTTAGGAGAGTTGGCGCAAAGTCGAGAACTGAAAAAGTCTGACTGTTATCGCTTCCAGTTCAAAAACGGTGCTTATTTTTTTTGCGGTCACGCTGTCGTTGCTTTTTAGAGCTTTAAATACTTACTTTTCATATGAAAGTATAACTAACTTTTTCAGACGCTTCAGCACAAACTTTTACTACTTGCAAATAATAGCCAATACATTGTGAATTGTTCGCTAAAGTTTGGTTGAAATGACCGGCAATAACGACGTTGAAGGCTTTTTAATTAGGATTTACTTGTAGAATTTAGAATTTTACAGTTACGCAACTATAGTATGTAAAGAACATACATTTTTATAAACAAATGGCGCCACCTGCTGACATGTAGTGAGATCGCACACAACTAAAATAAAAACAAAATAATGTGACGTTTTGGTGACGTTAGTACTTTCACTTTATATATGTTGAATAACAGTCGGCATTGGTGATTAGCCTAAATTAGCCTTTACTTAGATTAGCCTTACTGACTCAAATCAAAACTAAACTTCTGCATCTACAAATTTAATCTAGTCACTTACTGCATATAGTTTCCTGTCACTAGTTTTACTAGACGTAATTGTCCTACTTTAGTTGTCTTTAAGCAATTCTTCTCATTCAAGCTAAAAGTCTTGAAATCACCTAGATTTTAATGAATATAAAGAAATTGTGCTTTTTTTCCTCAAACCAATGCAATCCAATGTAAGATTATATTTAACTGATATTAATCTAGCTAAAAAAATATCTATGCTCACCTCTAATATACGTGTATATACTATATGACTTGATATACCATAAAAAGATTGGTCATTCATTGGTGAACTAGACATGGATCTGAACTGTTAATGACCACCACAGAGCAGGGGCAGTAAAAATGCTTTGATCAGAGATCTGACTTGATACTGACTTTTGTCTGCTTTGTTTTGCTTGCACTCATTTTGGTGAGATGACTAACCAGTAACCAGCACAGAACCAATGGCCAATCTATGTTGTATACATTTGAAAAGATATAATCTAGCACTATAGCCAAGAGGAACACTAAGCATGTACCTACATGTCAAAGAGGTTAAAGGTGACTAATTAGTTAAATACTCAGGTAAAGTAACAAGCCTCAGGTGGTTGGGCTGGTCCCGTGAGGGATGGTTGCTATGGCAACACGTGTCCCGTGAGAGCTTATACTTTGATCCTGACTACAACCTTGACAACTACAAGGACTAAAATAGATTATAAAAAAGATCCATTATAAGAAATAAAAGTCCTATTGACTTTTCAGGATTTCTAAAACAGTTTGCTTAATAAAAGAATGAAGAAGCCTGCTTTATCTGTACAGCAAAGTACAGTAAAATAAATATCTAAAGCATGTGTATTACAATAAAAATGCACAAATACGCCCAAGCTTATTTAATATTTATCTATTAACTGACTAGTTTGTTTAACTACAACCACAGTGTTGATATAATTGATTGCTATATAATTGATATAATTGTTTGGAGGAAAGCGTGTGACAATAAATGCAATAAAAGAATAGCAAAAAGACTTTTATTTTACAAATGCCCCCCAAACTAATGGTGAGCCATAAAAAGTCCAAAAAAAACCCCAACACATTAAACTCCACAAAGCAAATATGTATAAATATATATATATATATATATATATATATATATATATATATATGATATGATATGAAAGTTTTATTACAAAAACTAGGTAATACAAACCATTACAAACAATAAATCTTAAGCAATAAAAATATGACAATTTTCAAATAATTTTGAAATCCAAACAACATACGTTGACGTTTATTTATAGAGTGATGTTTTTTGTCAAGTAGACTGTAATTAAAACATTCAACACGTTTTAACATTACATTGTTTACATATATGTACTGTCTATCAATTAAGATTGTTCTTTTAGATTAAATCGTCTTTTATTTAACATTTTAAAGCGTCACCAGTACGAACATGAAAATGCCTCTCTGGGTAACATGATCTATAGTAAAAATGTGACAATAGGCTCCGACTAAACCAAACAAAAGAAGGTAACGACTGTAAAAGGTAAGAGACTATATGGAGCCACACCCAGCCGCTCAAAGTGTTACCTGATAGGTACCATGAGCTCACAGGCATTTCATAACTCCGCCCACCCATATACCTACCATTTATTGCTGTTCACCTGCAAACCAGCATCTTTCAGCTTTCTCAGCGTAGTTTGTTCTCAACTCAGCTTGATAATAACACAACCATGTCCAATATTACCAGAGTACTAGTGAGGAGGCAGGACAGGGATGAAGGACTGGGAACCAACGAGAAGGCCATTAGCTTCAACAAGCAGGACTACCAGAGTCTGAAGCAGGAATGCCTGGAGAAGAGAGCCCTGTTTTGTGACCCAACCTTCCCAGCCGGCCCGGACGCTCTGGGCTACAATGAACTTGGCCGCTATTCTTCCAAAACCCAGGGAGTGCAATGGAAGAGACCACAGGTATGCTTTGGCTTTCATTTATTATTATTATTATT
This sequence comes from Paedocypris sp. Pulau Singkep, assembly GCA_017309775.1. Lineage (NCBI taxonomy): Eukaryota > Metazoa > Chordata > Actinopteri > Cypriniformes > Paedocypris > Paedocypris sp. Pulau Singkep. The sequence continues at coordinate 6,047,231 of MU204413.1, forward strand.
ATTATTATTATTATTATTATTATTATTATTAAAGTACTCACAAAAATTGTAATGCACAAAATATGCTTCACTAAAATGAAGCCCAAACCAAATTTATAAATTGTATTAGAATTATTGAGTGTCATACTGTAATAATAAGCCAAATCTGGTTCCTATTAAAAAAAAAAAACAGTTCCATCAAATAAAATACATTTTAAATCACTAAGTTAACAATTGTAGCAAAATTGTGCACTGTGCTACAATACATGGTCATATGAATCAGAAATCTTTTTGCAACAACTTCCTTAAACAATGACTGTTCCTGTCTGGTTTGCATATATTTTTGCATAGGTGTGCAGCTTACTATGGTAACGGGCGGCAGCTCGTATTTCCTAGTAATGTTTGCAGGGGTGTCTTTTATTGTGCACTTGTTTACACAACACACGTCTTCTCCATTGGTTGTCATCGCTGGGTCAACATCAGTCTTCATTTTGTATAAAAACACTGCAGCTTTTCACATCGATCGGGCGGTTCGGCTGAACCGGTTTCTTGTGTTGTTTGCTAAGATCAAATGAAAAACGATTGTTATGCAGACTTTATACACTGACAGTGTGTTTCGATGAGTCTCAACAGTTGTGTTTGTAAAGGAGCTGTGCCCGAATCCAGAGTTCATTATGGATGGAGCCCAGCGGACTGACATCTGCCAAGGAGCTCTGGGTGAATTCAAGATACAGTATATAAGCATTATACACAACACACACACACACACACACACACACACACACACACACACACCTCACATACGTATACTGTATTAAAAAAATTATTTTTTTAAAATATATTTATTTATTATATAAATAATAAAATCTATCTATCTATCTGTTTGTATGTGTGTGTGTGTGTGTGTGTGTGTGTGTGTGTGTGTGTGTATGTGTGTATTGGTCAGTCATGTTTATTATGTCATTGTATCACAGGGAAAAAAATTAGTATTGCTACTGCTTAGTATATAAATAACTACAATATATTAAAATATGGTACAAAATACAGAAGGCAAACACACAGAAACACTCCATACATCCATTCATTTATCCATCCATCCATCCATCCATCCATCTAAATAGAAATATAGTAATACCTGACTTTTAATCCTGGTGTAGGCGACTGTTGGCTCCTGGCAGCCATTGCTTCTCTGACTCTAGACAAGGACATTCTGGAGCGCGTCGTCCCGTCGGGTCAGAACTTTTCTGGAGACTATGCAGGAATCTTTCATTTTCAGGTTAGACTTTAGATATACATATGGGTTCAGTAATGATGGTATGAATTAATAAGGTTGTCCTGTACAGTTCTGGCAGTATGGTGAATGGGTGGATGTGGTCATTGATGACCGGCTGCCCACCAGAGACGGGAAGCTGCTGTTTGTTCACTCGGCCGAGGGCTCTGAGTTCTGGAGCGCACTTCTGGAGAAGGCTTATGCAAAGTATGTTCAAAATTATTTTAGACATTTTTTTTGACATAGTTATTTTAGACATTTTAACAATTAATTAAAAACATTTTAAATAACATATTTTTCTAGATGCTTTGCAAACGTTTTTTTTTGTAAATGTAAAAGTTGTAAGCATCAAAGCTCTCAATATCTTGAAAAGTCCAACATTATTTTAAATACCCACCAAATGTTGTTTTTATATTTTTAAAGTGGTGTCTCAGTTCAATTATTTTCTAGTTGATATTTTTTACGTTATTTTTTACATGATTAAATGTAAATCTTGTTAATCCACAAAAAGTTTCCTGTTTTGTTTGTTTTTCCTCTCTTTTTGACCTAAAGCATGGTTTAATTTTAATGTAAAAAATTGTTTGGTACCATACCGTTATTTGAAGGAAACTTTATTTCCAATAAAGTACTAATTTTGAACAATTTTTAAGAAAAAATTAAATGAAAATCTTGTGGGCGCGAAGCACCAAACTTTACTTATATTTCAACACTTGACACGTTTTTATAAGATTTGTCACAAGAAAAATGTAAGTTCAAACCTTATGCCCACAACCAGAAGCGTTTGCGAACCGAAGCAAACTTTACGTTTAGAAGAGTAACATGGTGTACTATGTTGTAAAGGGTAAACGGCTCGTATGAAGCTCTCACCGGTGGATCCACTACTGAAGGCTTTGAGGATTTCACCGGAGGAATCGCAGAGTCTTATGAGCTGAACAAAGCCCCTCCGTACTTGTTTAAAGTCATTCAGAAAGCTCTGGCTCTGGGCTCTTTGCTGGGCTGCTCCATTGACGTAAGTCTCATTCCTCATGCAATGGCAACATCATTTGGTATTTCATGGCATCATTTTTCTAAAGCTCTTTAATACGAAAATCCATGTACTGCAAACCAATCTTGTGAAATTAATTTGTGCTTTCTGTGCGTGTGCAGCAAGGCATTTTCTTAATTCCCACACACACAACCGAACACGCCCTTGTTTAAAGAAGGACTAGGAAAGCAAACTGACTGGAGACTTCACATCATATCACATCAAGTGTGGAGTGACTTATGTGAATAAACACTGAATAAATAATATAGAAGAGAGAGAGAGAGAGTGAGAGGGTGGTTAAGGCTAATGTTAATGTATACTGTGTTCAAAAAATAGGGAAAAGAAGAATGTCCAAAGTCCATTATTGTTTAGACTATGGGCTATGACCAGAAGGTGTGTGTCTGTGTGTGTAGGTTCTGACTTGTATATCACTGTTGGGTGCCCAAAATATTTTATACTAAAATTGGATCCTATGGCCACCTCTGTCTGGGCAACTGGGAAAGTCAAGGTGGGATTCTAGAGATTACAATTGAAAATATAAAAATAAAAAATATGCATACGCATTTTTGCTTGTTTCTTAGAACTTTTTCGTTTGATATTTTTGGCACTAATCTGATTCCCAAAGAGGTAGGGAATAGTGTTGAAATATGTCGCAAAATAATAGATGTACCGTATTTACGCAAATATAAGCACCACTTTGTTTAAAATTTTCAACGCTCAAAAACGTGCGAGGTACTTATAATTGCCAATTTCAAATATATGTGTAAATATACGCACCCTTATATTCACGTAAATATAGTACAGTATTTGCTTCTGTATATATGTTACATTTATGTTTATAGATTACCAGTGCCTATGAAACAGAAGCGGTGACTAGTCTGAAGCTGGTGAAAGGACACGCTTATTCCATGACGGGAGCTGAGGAGGTCAGACATGAGCAAGACAAATTAGAACATCAGCATCTCTGTGTTCGGAGGAATAATAAAAGCATCCTCTTAATGCAGGTCCACTATGTCGGACGTCCCGTCCAGCTGGTGCGTATCAGGAACCCATGGGGACAGGTAGAGTGGATGGGCCCTTGGAGTGACAAGTAAATACGCCATCAGATTATTGATATTTCACAAAATTTCAGTTATTCGATTTTTTTCTGCTTACTTTCTTTTTTCTTTTCAGCTCTAAAGAGTGGGACAGAGTTCTGCCAGAGGAGAAAGCCAAACTAGATTATTCTTCTGATGATGGTGAATTTTGGTGAGGAAGGTTTTTTTTTTTAACTCTCTTAATATAATATTACCTTATTACCATTGTATTTTTGCACTCTTTTTTTATTTATACATTTTTTTCTTTTTTCACTTTGGTAAAATAATTTTTCACTGTCGTTTACTTTTTCAAATGTCTTTGTTATACAGCTTTTTTTGTTTTGATCCTGTTAAACACAAAAATTCCCCCCTTTGTAGGATTAATAAAGTTTATCTAATCTAATTGACATGGTATTTTTCCAGGATGGCATATTCCGACTTTGTGCAGCAGTTCTCCAAGCTGGAAATCTGTAATCTGACTCCAGACACCCTGACCAGTGACCACGTGGGTCGCTGGAACTACTCTCAGTTTGATGGAAGCTGGAGGGTGGGTTCCACTGCCGGAGGCTGTCGGAACAATCCAGGTACGTCAATTATCTACAATTTAAGATGGTTTTGATTCTAGGTTTCAGATGCGCTCATGTTTTGTCTCGCCAGCAACATTCTGTTCGAACCCCCAGTTTGTGCTGAAACTGGAGCATGTAGATGATGATCCTCACGATGGGAAGGATGGCTGCACTTTACTGGTCGGTCTGATGCAGAAAGATGGACGTAAAGACAAGAGGCTTGGAAAAGACCTCAACACTATTGGATATTCTATCTATCAGGTAACAAACAATAGGATTGTGGTGTGTGCGTGTTTGTGTGTGTGGGGGGTGCAGAGACAGAGACAGAGAGAGAGACAGAGCGAGAAGAAGAGAGAAAGAGAGAGACATAGAAAGAGAGAGAGACAGACAGAGAAACAGAGAGCGTGAGAGAGACAGACAGACAGACAGACAAAGAAAAAAAGAAAGAAAGAAAGAAAGAGAGAGAGAGATAAAGAGAGAGAGGGAAGGAGAGAGAGCGCAGGAGAGAGAGCGAGACAAAGAAAGAGAATGGCAGACAGACAGACAGACAGAGAAACAGAGAGAGAGAGAGAAACAGACAGACAGACAAAGAAAGAGAGAGAAATAAAGAGAGAGAGAGAGAGAGGGAGGAGAGAGAGAGAGAGAGAGAGTCCTTTATGTCAGGTGTAAAGATAAACATTTAGAAACAACAAATGTAACTAATGTTATAACAATACAATTTTTTTTGTTATTTGCAGGTTCCAGATCAGGTGTGTATGGACATCTCCATACTTTTCCCATAATTTTATCCATTCAAGATAATCCAGTATCTTGTATCCATAATTCTAGAAACATGTCTTCGTTTGTTAGTACAATTTACTTTGAATTTTGGTACCTTGAACCTTGAAGTTTGAAACTTTGTCTTGTAGTACAAAGGCAGCAATAACATTCATCTTGGTCCTGAGATTCTTCTGCGTCAGAGAGCGATCGCGAGTAGCTCCACGTTCATCAACATGCGTGAGGTGAGCGAACGCTTCAAACTGCCCCCGGGAGAATACGTCATCATCCCGTCCACATTCGAGCCGCACCGCAAGGGAAGCTTCATCCTGCGGGTGTTCACCGAAAAAGAAGTCACAGCCAGGTTTGCTCCAGATATTATTTTTAAAAACCGATGAATACGATATTCCTGCAATCTAAATAATTTTAAGCTTTTTCATTACATATTATATTATCACTATTATATTGATTATTATCACTATTATATAAATTATCACTATTATATTTAATCTGGTGGACAAAAATCCGATTTATGTTAACTCGTGTAATTAAGTCATTAAGTCATTTTTGGTCCAGGTATAGCTTTGAATATCTGATGAACATATTCAATATTTTGCAAGCAAAATATTATTTTATGTTTTTTTCACTACATCATATGTAATCTAGTGCACTGCAACCAAATTTCTGTTAATTCATTTAATTAATTTATGTCCTTCATTAAGTAGTTTGATGAAAGCCTTTTTTATTCATTAGGTTTACAACATGTTTTTTGGAATAAATCATCTTTTTAGTTCTAAGCCTGGTCACAGCCTGGTTTAGTCCAAATATAATTTTTAATATCTGATAATTATTCATGCAACCGAAATACTTTTTGTGTTTTTTAACAAAAGTGTTTAGGTTGTGTAAGTGTTAGGTTTCCAAAATGTTTTTCTACATAAATCATGTTTTTTATTTTTAAATAAAACTTTGTATTTGTTGTCAACGCCATGCTTATCAATATATTTTTTTCCGCAGTCCAATGGATGCTGATATCAAGGCTAAAGTTAAGAATGTAAATATCAGTTACAAAGCATATTATAAAGTGTTGTTAAATTAAAAAAAAAACTTTTTTTAATTTGCTGCATTTTGTGTTTGACTTTCAGTATTCTATAACTGAGAAAGACGTTGATCCACAATTCAAACACCTTTTTGCACAAGTGGCAGGAGATGTGAGTCACATGTTTAAATATACACTACAGTATATCTTTTAATTACAAGTTGTAATTCAGAGTTTATGAATATGCTTACTATTTTAACGTTTTGTTTTTTTTAGGACATGGAGGTGTCAGTGTTTGAATTACAGAAGATTCTGGACAATGTTATGTCTAAAAGTAATTCACTTTACCTGCTTCTGCGTATATTTCACTGCTTAGATATAAATTACAAGTACAGAGATGTTAAATTGTCTTCATTTTAAACAAAGCATTTGTTTTCACACAGGAACTGATGTGAAATCTGCTGGATTCAGTGTTGAAACCTGTCGTCATATTATCAGTCTGCTCGACGTATCCTTTCCCTTATAGTGACTGATTTTAAATGCATTCAATAAAAATGAAAAATTTGCTTTTGAATGATTACTTTTTAGTAATAGTCAGTCTGAGCACCACTTTCACCTTGACATGGATCCAGAAAGACGGAAGTGGAACACTCAACCTGGTGGAGTTTCACACCCTGTGGATAAAGATCCAAAAATACCTGGTACAGTTCTTCTTCTATTAAAATAGAAATACAGATTGTAAAACTTTAATCATTGTATGTACAATATTTTAATGTAAATCAAAGTGCAGACAAAAGCTGACATTTTTCAAAGCAAACTGCTTTAGAGCCCCAATAAATTGTATTTTTAAAGTCACCATAATCTAAAAAAAAATTTACGTTCAAGACACCATTTTTTTCATATTAAATATTAAAAAGTAGGTAAAAAGTGATTGAGTTTGTCAATATAGCCACTAGGGGTCGTATTGATTTTATGCTCTGCATTTAAACATCCAGTGAAGTTACACATAAATACACCCGTAGCAGTGGGCTGTAATTACGTAAAAAGTGTAAGCTAAAAATTGATACAGTATATGACTTTAATGTTTGAAATATGAATTAGCATTTTATCCGATTTTTTATAGTGTTTTAAATGACGCTGTAGCTCATACATGCTTTGACTTCTCACCAGGAAATCTTTAAACACCGTGACACTGACCGCTCAGGCACGATGAGCTCCCATGAGATGAGAGATGCCGTGAGGGAAGCAGGTAATTACGCTTTAAGTTGCTATAGTTTCTCTGGCTGATGGGACTAGTACGGCAGTGCCCACATATTGTGCACTCTCGCTTTCATTTCCTGATCAGTCTACCCTACTATTGGTTTAGCCAACTTCCTGTTCTGAATTATTTTTAATTTTCAATGTCGTACATGTCAAGTGCCGGGATAGATAGACGACGGGATTCAACATGTGTTTTTTTTTAACCGAAACCAAAAACAACTCCGACCTGGAACAATAAAGCATGGCATGGCATGGCATGGCTTGGCTTGGCTTGGGCAAATAAATAACCTCTTGCAGGGACGTAACTTCCTCGAGTTCTTTAGTCCTTCAAGTTTTTAGTTCCCCTAGTTCTGCGTGTGGCCACCAGGAGGAGCTGTGGACAAGGACATAATAATAATAATAATAATAATAATAATAATAATAATAACAACAACAACAACAACAACAATAATAATACATTTTATTTAAAATTCATTTTCGATTTCAAAAACCACAAAAATGAAAGAGTGTGACAATCTTTATTGGCCTCTTTTTGTTTTTTTTAAAGGCCTCCTTTGGTAAATCTGGGTAAATCTCATTTACATTTGTGTCTTTTACACGTGATTTTTAATTGATTGAATGTGCCATAGGTTTCCAACTGAACAACGATGTCCTTCACGTGATAATCTCACGCTACGCCAACCAGCAGTTCGCCATTAACTTCGACTGCTTCGTGAGCTGCCTCGTCCGCTTGGAGATGCTCTTCAGTACGTGATATGTTCTGCTATAAATCAGATCCAGTTGTTTTTTTTTTAATTAAGAAAAATATTTTCTGTACTTTGCATCTTTACATCTGTACGTTTTTGTTTTTGTTTTTTTAGAAATGTTCTCATCTTTTGATAAAAACAACAGTGGGAAAATCGAGCTGGACATCCTACAGGTAATTTTTATTAATATTTTTTTAATTTAAGTACATTGTTTAAAAATCTATGAAATGTAATTTTTTTTATTATTTTATTTGCTTACATGTTTTTTGTCTTTCGTCTTGCAGTGGCTTTGCTTGGCCCTCAGTTGAATTTACCAGCAACGCATCAGGACTTCGTTTATTTCCTGAAGACTGAAATTAATACAAAACACAATGAGCCAAACATTTCTTTTGAATAAAAATATTACATCAATTTAAAGACTGTAATTTTTATTTTTAATAGTTGTATCAGTTGATGATTTACATCAATTGAAATCCCTTCAGCAATAATCAAGTTCAAGACTCCAAAAATGCATCAGTATGTTCTGACTTTCAAGAATTTTCCTCAGGGAATAATAAAGTATATACCTACCATACCAACCTACCTACCTACCTACCTAAAACACGTTTGTGGTTCTACATTGAATTGCGCCCTGGGCGAGACTCCCTCTTGCCTCAATCCCAACAGACAATTTACTATTACGTATTTATAACAATAAAAAAAGAATGACAGACCGAAAAACATATAGTAGATATAACAGATAGATAGATAGATAGATAGATAGATAGATAGATAGATAGATAGATAGATAGATAGATAGATAGATAGATAGATAGATAGATAGATAGATAGATAGATAGATAGATAGATAGATAGATAGATAGATAGATAGATAGATAGATAGAAAAGAAAGTCAGACAGACAGAAAGAAGGAAAGAGAAACAGGCAGACAGAAAGAAAGGAAGAAAGAGACAGACTGACTGAAAGAAACAATGAAAGAAAGAAAGAATGAAAGATAGATGGACAGAAAGAAAGAGAAAGAGAGAGACAGAAAGAGAGACAGACTGACAGAATGAAAGAGAGACAGACAGACAAACAGAAAGAAAGGAAGAAAGAAATAAGGAATTGAAACAGAGAGAAGGAAAGAAAGAAAGACAGGAAAAAAGAAATAAAAACAAACAGAAAGAGAGACAGACAGAAAGAAAGAAAGAAAGAATCAGTCGGATTGGGATTTGAATCAGCAACTTCTTGGACATAACCTCCATGCAGTTCTCTTACACTAGATTATTTATATAAATTATAATTAATTTTGAATTTGAGTGTAAAAATAGAGATTTTCAGAGATTTTTGTAAAAAATATAACAGATATTACTAATTATGCTCACAATATTATTAACCTTTTACTGTAACCCTAACCTACAAGGGAACCGCAGAAGAATAAAAAATAAAGCCTCAAAACAACAAAGGACAAATACTATCACGTCACAGTTAAACTTGAGCAAACAAAGTAGAATATTAGGTAATAAAACAACAACCCCTAAAGCCGGAGTACTGCATCTTCAAAACTAGCCAATAGAAACACAACACCTAATGAGATCAGCCAATGAGGGAGATAATGAGCTGCCAAAGGTGGACGAAATTAACCATTCATTGGGCATAATTGGGCAGTGATGTATGAATTAAACGTCAAGTGAATGAACTGATACTGATGGTTTTGTCAAAAGGCAAATACAAAAAATAAATATTGCAAAAAAGGATACAACAGAATAATGGAAAAAAATAATACAAAAACATATGACACAAAAACAATACAAAATAATACAGACTTGGTGACTAGACTAAATACGTATGTACATTAATTTAGACTAAATAGTATGTACATTTTATTGACACCAGCGTCAAAGCATCGCTGTTGTCAGAGTGATGATGGAGAGAATTAAATCAGATTAAAGCTCTCCACAATGCCTCAGGTGAGTGGAAGGAAAAGAACACGCACATTTCCAGGGAGACACATGAAGATAAACAGGACAAGGAAAGTAACAGGAAACCAGCATGATTCCGTAAGGGATGCCATGTGTGGTTGGAAGGAGTGGCTTTCTAATTAGGGGAGTGTCCAATAGGAATGGTTTTGGGCGCTTGGGGTGGAAATGGGATATGTGGCTATTTTTGTGGGTATTTATAATAAATGAAAAAAAATAAAGCTTGAATGACACGAGAGATTTACAGTAGATATAATAAGAAATACAGTATGAAGGTTTTCTTTTATTTACATTTTAACTGTTCTTATTAAACAATCAGAAATGCAATTATTATTGGTTTGCTGTGCATTTTTGTAAAACAAAACCTGTTGTTATTCATTATTCTAACTATTTATTTGTTGAAAAAAAGTGACAGAAATTCCCATTGTCAATGTTTGATACAAATATAGCAAAAAGTGGCTTTTATTTTTCGAAAAGAAAAAGAAAAAAAAAAAAAAACATCCGATTCCACAATCAAATCCAAAACAAATATGCACTTTGGTACAATACAAATACAAAATACATAGCAGCCTCAATGGACAAAAACACACCCAATTACAATAGTATTAATTACTGACAATAAATTAGCAAAATTTGGCATGACGAGGACAGGAACTAAACAAAAACTAAAGTAAAACTGGATGGGTTAGCATTAGTTCTAGTCACAAAATGGTGTCCCACAATTATATAATTAACATATGTAAATATACTGACGTGTTAACGTATTTAAATATAAGATGCGTAAACTATTTGTCTTGAAGCCCCACTTCACATCTTCAGAACCACTAAATTAAAGTTAAGTAAACCACTTGCTGTGGTTTGTTATTGTTTATAATAAAACAATTGATTGAAACAATAGTTTCCATGGCGATGATAATTGTTTTTTTCCAACTGTAAATTTCCAGGTAAATTTTGAGAGAGGCTTTAATTAAACAACTGTAATCGAAAAGAGGTGATTGATCCTCAAGAAATAAATCTTTTCTGTTCTGCTAAAACCACACACTTTTATAGTCTTCTTTCTTTTTTTCTTTTTTTTTTTTTTATTAAAACGACTTTAAGCAAAACAATTTATAGTAATACTAACAATGTTTCCTTGTTGTTATTGTAACAGTCAAATAATACCAAACCTAAAAAAGCTGGAGGAAATGGTGAAAATAAAAAAAATTGGAATGGGATAATTGACAGCACAAAAAGACAAACCCTGTCACATGGTTTAACCGAAAGAGCAGTCCCCATAAAGAAAATAAGAAAAAAAATAGATAGATAGATAGATAAATAGATAGATAGATAGATAAATAGATAGATAGATAGATAGATAGATAGATAGATAGATAGATAGATAGATAGATAGATAGATAGATAGATAGATAGATAGATAGATAGATAGATAGATAGATAGATAGATAGATAGATAGATAGATAGATAGATAGATAGATAGATAGCATGTATAGCTATAGTATAGCATGACCTTTTTTGAGACATATATATCACAAGTGATTAGAAAGTTGACATGAGAAAAATGACATAATGACAGAAGTAAACTGTGAACCAGTATGATTCTTCAAACAGAAGCACATTCGTACACACACAGAATACATCATTTACCTCAAGACAGCTTGATCTCAGCTCCGCAAAGCAAACACAGCACGCTCCATAAAAAAAGGACAATATCACTCAGTAAATAAACGCATCCTTCATTCAGCAAGGTGTGCTGGTGGAGTGTATGTCTGTCCAGAACGACTGCATCTGGTTGCTGTTTGCCGTGTGTATGGCGATCAGCCTGGAGAAGTGGCATCGGTCATAGGCCGGCGGATTGACGACAAACTGGGCCAGGTCCGGCGGGTTGGTCGGTACGATTCCCAAGCGTTCCATGATCAACCCTAAATACACATCTTCAATAAATATAGCTTTGATCTGCTTTGATTCCTGAAGAAACTTCACGGGCAGGTCCGTGGAGAAGATGTAGCACATGCCCAGTGGATACGGAGGATACACGCTTTGGGGATAAACATCATACGGAAGGAAAAACTTGTTGTTCTCATCTCGAATCACGATGTTTCCGTACCAGACGAGGCCCGTCATGTAGTTCGTCTGCGCTGTGTTGAGACCCGCGAGCATCATCATCAGGTTCTTCATCTCAAGCAGCACGTCGGCGTCCACTTTCACCCCGTAGGAGGCCTGCGGACACCTTGTGCTGATCCACTCCATCATCACCATGGTTTTGATGGTCAGGTTCCTGTAGGAATCGTGGAAGTCGCTCTGCAGAAGGTCTCGATGCTGCTGGCTCTCGTTGCGTAGTCGCTCCTGCAGTACCTCATCTGCTCCACTAGGGGAGCCCATGAGAAACAAAACCAGCACGACTTTATCTCCAATGACCTTCTCGCCTCCCCAGGTCTTTCTAATGGCATCACGCGCCTGGGCGTTTCCAGGAGGCACGGGGACGATGACTACCACGAATGGCTTCTGCTGTTCACATACGTCAGGCTGGTCAATGACAAAGCGGTACTTTCGTGGGTAAGCCACGTGGTACGGCCCGGGGTCTTCCAGGACGGGTTCTGGTTTGGTTGCGTTCTGAGCAAGGGTTGTACTCGATATCACTGGAGCAGGTTTCTTTTGTGTTACTATTGCAACAGGATACACGATTCGCTCCCGCTCTATTGTCCACCATGTAGGGCTGTAGGTAAGATAGAGAAGAAACATGGTTCCTGGAATTAGAAGGCCCACCGATACCAACTTGAACATCTGGCGGAAGGAGGCACTGGAATGGAAAGAAAGTATCTGTTAGACCTTTGAATTTTGGGGGACAAAGAAGGCAATTTTGCTTAAAAGCCATTGTAAGGCCGCAAGAATCATTCTAATTTTTATTCTTATGAAGTTCATAATATATGTTGCTGCGTGTTGTTCCCTTTCATTGTCAGTTCACTTCGTCGTCTTTCAGATGGACTGATGATGGGTGATCGGACGGACCTGATTCGAGGTTTCAACTCTTACAAAACACCAATGAACAATGGCTGCATGAATTTGCATGTCACCTTTGAACCTGAACAGGTGGTATAAAAGGAAAGCCGCCGTCATGCACAGTATCCTTTTGTTGACTGAAGCGATCTGACACCTTCATTCTCTTCGGTTCTGGCAAAACTCATCGTTGGAAATCAAGCATTTCTTCCCAGCGGCTTCTGCTCTTCCCAAAAAATCTCAAACTCCCTGGCAAGAACTCCCTGGTCACATCTCCCAAACGTTGACACGTCTTTTTAAAGATGGAGTCACGTTTGTTCAAATCTCCGCATTGCTGTAAGTGGATGAGTCAGATGAGCTTTGGCTGTTTGGGTGTGGCACATGCGAAGACGGCTCTTGTGTAGAGCTCATGCTCAGTGTGTGAGAACAATGCCGATGGTGACGTTGCGTAAAAGATGGGATTCGTCTGCAGTCTCTACGTCCTCCCTATGCAAGAACTGAGACGCTTCAGCTTCTCAACCCACTGCAGGTAGTGAAGGGCGCTGGTGAGGCTAAGTAGAGGAGGAACTCGGGTCTCCGTCCCGCTATCCACTTTCAAGCCCAGTCACTAGAGCTCTCCGGAAAAGTTCGGGATTCCCTTTCTGATGCTTTGCTGGATTCGACGACGATGTTTACATTTTAATAGACCTTAACGACATTATTTGTACACAAAATATGTTTTCTAACTTTATTAAAAGTAAGAAATTAGACGCATGATTAATCTGGATAAGCATCTGTCATTTTGAAGTATTTACAGTATCTATTTAAAAAAGTAGCCCAGGCGTTTTTTTTTTTTGAGAGAGAAATAGAAAACAGCGAGAGAGTGAGTGTGTGTGTGTGTGTGTGTGTGTGTGTGTGTGTGTGTGTGTGTGTGTGTGAGTGATAGAGATCCACACTGAGAGAAAGAGACAGAAAAAGAGAGAAAGAGGAGGGAAAAAGAGAGATTGTGAAAGAGAGAGATTGTGTGTGAGTGAAAGAGAGCTACACAGAGAGAAAGAGGCAGAAAGAGAGAATGATAGAGAGCTACACAGAGAGAAACAGAGTGACCAGAGTGGGTGAGTGAGAGAGAGAGAGGCCGCGAGGAAGATCGTCTTGCAGATGGATGCTCTGCCTCGGCCGACTCCCTCGTGGTTGGATGATTGGTGTCCCAAATGAGCTCAGCAAGCCGCTGCCTAGAGGGACGTTCCAAACTTCCGTCCAAAGCTGCAAGCTCTGAACGTGAAGGGTTGCACGTTCAATGGTCAGACCACCTCCACAATTCTATTGTCGGTATATCAAGGACAGTTGCTCGCTGAACTCAAAGGGGGAGCTTCCCCGGACCTGGTCCAGGAAGAGCGCTCCAGAAACCAGAATTAAATGAAGAGACCAGAGACCAGAAAAACAATATCAACTTTTATACACTTTGTTTACATTTCTGACATAACATCTAAATTCAAACTTTTTTGTTGTGAAAGTAAAAATGTATTTTGTTCCACTGGTGTTTCACAGAAGTGTGTGTGTGTGTGTGTGTGTGTGTGTGTGTGTGTGTGTGTGTGTGTGTGTGTGTGTGTGTGTGTGTGTGTGTGTGTGTGTGTGTGTGCATAC
>MU204413.1:6065986-6082526 GCA_017309775.1 Paedocypris sp. Pulau Singkep
TTTTACTGAAATTATCTCAGGATTCTGAAATTATGAGCCCTATAGGTTCGTTATATACGTTTTTCACATGCTAAATTAAAATAAGGTTTAAAATTTTTATCAGATCTTATTTTCTGATGTCGGACAATTATTCTACACCAGATGATGGTGACTTTTTACTGTTTTTGTTTTTCAATTTAGTGTATATTACCCCCCCCCCCCACACACACACACACACAGACGTGGAGAATGTCATTGGACTTCGGACAGATGATGGAGATTGTCCCGGACAAGCGAGAAGCCCTTTTAGTCATTAAAATATGAAATAATTTAAAATTTGCACGTTTTACTGAGCACACAACCGGATTTTACAAAAATCATCTGAAGTGACAGGTGCTCCTCTTAAGCCTTAAGCCTGGAATGTCTAAATTGTCTCACTGTCATGTCGCCTTCATTCCCAGAATTGCTGAGATATATTCAAGTGGAAAAGATGTAGTTTAAAAGAGAGCAGACAGCGTTTCAGCACACAACCTACGAATAAAACCTACACATCATTGCATTATTGCGTCTGTTTAGGCTTCTATATTTTCCCAATCGCCACCAGAGGGCGGTGTTACATCCCAGGACTGGACATCCCACTGCTCAAGAGGATTGTTCCTAAAAAGCACTTCTCAAATGTTTAAATACTGTTCTTCCATTGTTACAGAAGAAGCCACTAGTTTATTCCAGTAAACCCAAGCAATAATCAATTTATGGGAGGCTTTTAAAAAAAACAGAAATGAATTGCTAGAAGAATTGGGCTGACGTTAACATTATGAAGGGAAGGGCTTGCTTTTTGCGTAATATGGAGATGACATATTTTCCCCTAATCTAATCTTTGGGCATATTTAATGCAGTTGTAAAAACGTAAAAATTTATTTTGATAACCTACAAAATCGATTTGCACGCTTTCATAAAAGCACCAAGAGGGGGCGCCAAATCATCACGCACACTGCTACGAAACACAACAATTTAGCCCTGGTTTCAAGTTTGTACGATCTGTTGCACAAAACCAAGATACGGGATTAACCTGGGATTTTCCACTTATCCTGGCTTAATTTAGCCTCGACTCGGTTGCATGCAAGTAGGGTAAAGTAAGGTAAGGCATGTTACCATGGAGATTTATTCTGAGAAGCTAGCCTGCAGCCCCAGACCAGGCTAACAACCAAGCTTAATCCTGGTCTGTTCCACAATGAGTTCCACTGAATGTATGTGATTTACAATGAATAAATAAACATCTGGCATGGACGGTGGACATTGTTTGTTCATGGTTCATCACTATAATCAGATTGGAGCTTTTGGGAAAAAAAGATTTTCACAATACATTGTTCAGTCATGGAAAGAAACGTATTCAGTGTTTTTTTTTTACAAATACAAAACTATTGTATTGTATTGGAGCTGAATACTTGCACTTTTTAGTGGACTGTATGGGGGGGCATTACATTTTAGTAGACCTTAACGACATTATTTGTACACAAAACAAGTTTTCGAACTTTATTTAAAGTAAAAGAAAAAAAGAACAACTTTTACTTTTTACTCTACTACATTTGAATGGACACTTATAAGTCTATCTATTTCTACCGCGGTTAATTTCTTGGGCGGACGAGGCCATGTCGCCATCTACAGGATGCTAAAGGTACTAGATTGTTGCTCTTTTTTGCTCATTGGAGTTTGACTGAGACTGACTTTTTGTTATTGTACTTGTTCTCCCGTTTTGAGACACTGAGGTGTTAAATTTCATTTATATAATTTTATAATTATAATATAATAAATATAAATTAATTTAAATTTATAATAAAGAAAATTTATAATTTCATATTATATTAGGAAAAGGAAATCAAACCTCATAAAATGTTTCTTGCTTTTCACATTTCTTGGTGTTTTTCAGGGAGAGTAAAATACTTAAGTTCTTTCTCAAAGTGGATACTTTAAGACTTTTACTCAAGTTTTCTTGGAATTGGTGACTTGTAACTTGTAATGGAGTCATTTTTACAGTATTTGTACTTTTATTCAAACATGGTTTTCAGGTCCTTTTTACACCTCTGCGTCACGACAACCTACGCACGAGACCATGAACCACACACACACACAAAAAATAAAATCAAACACTCGTAAAAGCCCCTCGGCAAGGCGTCAGCGTGGACTGAACATCTGTCCAGTAAGAAACCAGCTGTCTCGTGCTGTGTGTGTGCACCGCTATCAGTCCGGAAAAGTGACAGCGATCATATGGCCACGGGTTGATAACAAACTGTCCCATGTTTGGCGGTTTCTGCGGAAGGATTCCCAAGCGATTCAAACACATGCCGAGATACACATCCTCAATAAAAATCGGCTTGACATGCGCCGACGCTTGCAGAATCTTCTCCGGCAAGTCCATGGAGAAGATGTAGCACATGCCTAGAGGATACGGAGGATACCTGGATTTGGAATAAACATCATAGGGGATGAAAAACTTGCTGGCGGGGTTCCTCAAAACACTGCTTTTGGACACAACCAGCCCCGTCACGTAATTTGTCCGAAGTGTCTTCAGACTTACGAGCATGTAGAGTAAGTTCTTTGTGTTGAGGAGCACATCAGCATCCACCTTCACGCCGTACGAGGCCTGCAGACAATTACGGCCGAGCCACTCCATCATCACCATGGTTTTGATGGTCAGGTTCCTGTAGGAATCGTGGAAGTCGCTCTGCAGAAGGTCTCGGTTCTGCTGGCTCTCGTTCTTCAGCTGATTCTGCAACGTTTGGTTCGCACTCCTTGAGCCCAGAAGAAACAGAACAAGCAGAACCTTCTTCTGGACCAGTTCCTCGCCTCCCCATGTCCTCCTGATGCCATCACGTGCTTCTGTGTTTTCTGGGGCCACGGGGACAATAACCACAATGAAGGGCTTGTGCTCTTCACACTTTTTGGGCTGGTCATGGATAAATCTGTATTTATGGGGGTATGCGACGTGGTATTTTGGATCTGTTTTCTGCATTGGCGGCATTTTTTTGTGCTTAACCATCGCCATGGTGAAGAAAAGCACAGAGAGGTTTCCTAGGATGAAAAGGCAAACTAGAAACCAACTCTTCCAAAGCATCTGGCTGAATGAGACTGAGAAAAAAGGGAAAAAATATTAAATGATATACAATACTTGTAATTTCTATAATGATTGATTGATTACATATATACAAACATATATATATATATATATAGATATATATATACACGTCTGTATATATATGTAATTATTATTTTGTAATATTATATTCTTATAATATTTTGTTTACACATAGCACCATGTACTCTATTAATAAAACCCCAAAAGTTCAATTAAGCAAATTTTAATTTGTATTTTTATTCAATTTCGTATTCTTACTTTTTTTTTTTTTTTTTGTTAGTTTTATTGGCTTTTATTTCACACAAACTAGTGCTGTACAAACACAGCAACTCGCACGGGAATTATAAGATTGCAGTAATAGAACATTTCACACAACCCTAATTTATTTCCAATTCAGTGTTTTTATAAATGAAGTAAATTCGAGAGATTCTTTATTAAATCCAAATTGATGTACGTACCTCTTGTACGAGTCTCGATGGCGATTTGTTCACAGATTCTTTCTGGACCTTTGCATCTTGTTGGTTCTTTTAACCTGTGTGCACTTTGCAACTCAAAACACCGTCGTTTTAACACACTAACATCATTTGCATGACATACAAAGCGCCTGAAACGATACAGAGTTAACCCATTAATAAAAGAAACTGTATAAACCCAAGACCATTTCTAAAATTCTTGTTCAGCCTATTTTCTTTGTCTGATTGCCTGTAATTTAAATAACAATTATTGAATTTGTGGCTGCTTGAACATTAAGAATTTTTTGAACTCGAGAAAAACCTTTGTATTGGCATGCGAGACATTAATCATATTTTAGGAGAATTACGTGTATTGTCTGTAACGATGATACAACATGACTTCTAAATGTAAAAGCAATTATTTAATTGGTTAAAAAACATCTCACTGTAAATTTAACCTTTGGCAATTTTCCAAAAATAATCAAGTATTATTTTATTTCCTCTTTCCACAAGTAATAAAGAACCAATAGTTTCAATCAAACGATCCTATGATGCCAGTTTGCTGTGTTAGTGTGGAAAAATGAAGCATATTTATTTTCCAATCAAACGAGAACAATATGAATACATTTAAACATGCTATACCTTCAATATATGTGACAAACTCTAGGCCCGTGGGTCTTATCCGGGCCTCCATAGAGATAATCCCGGTCCCCCAGGACCTTTTTCATGGAGCTGTTGTTATTGGCATTAATGGCCAGGAGATATGAAGCACTGATGAGCAGAGGTGTATCCAGGTAAAGTTTCCAATTAAAAAAAGAAGTATTTTACTCCTACTGAATATAAGCTAAAAAAATGTAAATGTGAAAAAAATAAACTATTACTATAGAAATTAAGTTTAACACCTCAATGTTTCAAAATGTCAGAGCAAAATAGATGAAAAAGAACAAAAAGTCAGTCTCAGTCAAACTCAAATGTGTAACCGCTAATTCATGTTCATGTGATTTAGATCATAAATGTCATCCAGTACCTTCAGCATCCTGCAGATGGCGATATCACCTTTTCCCCACAAAGAAATGAATTGCAGTAGAAAAAGATGCTTGTAGAAAAAGATGCAGTAGAAAAAGACTTGTTGCGCACAACCACAACGTAATGCAATGCTGTAAAGAACTTGAGTAAATGGACTTTTATGGTTTTTTCTACTTAAGTACTTTTTGGCTACTTTGTACTTTTACTCTCTACTTGACTACATTTGTGATTGAGTATCTGTACTCTGTTCTCCACTACAATAACACTTACTGTTACTGTTACTTGCTACATTGTGATTGTGACATGTAGAATACAAATTGTAGTGTAAACTGTCAGTATGTACACTGTGTGTTTATTTGTGTATACCGGTACTTTTATTTGTGCTGTGTTTGCTGAATATTGTCTAACATTTTGACTACATTATTACATTCAGGATTGCTATTAAAGCACTTTTGACACTTTTGTTAAAAACAGCATTTAATAATATAAATACACATCAATTCAAACCATTCTGGTAGAAATCACTCAATTACAAAATGCACTAAAACATAGTAAATTACATTATAATAACATCGTTACTAGCAACATTGTTACTATAACAACTTGATCTTTGAGTACATTTCAGTCGATTTCCTCTTATCACGCAGGGTTGTGGACGTCATTCCAAATGTCTATGAGCTGCTGCGGGGAAAACAGGATTGTTGTAATAATCCAGTAGAAATCTTCTCGTACATATTGTTCCAAGTAGCCTCGGAACTGAGCCTGGTCTGGAGGAGAAGTGGGTTCGATCCCCAGCCGTTTCAGACACGCTCCCACATACGCGTCTTCTATGTTAAAGGGCTTTACGTCTTTGGAAGCTCCGATTAGCTTTTCCGGAAGATCATTGGAGAAAACATATCCCATTCCCAGCAGGTAGGTAGGGTAGGTGTCTTCTGGATACAGATCTTCTGACACATACCACTTGGAGTTCTTGTCTCGGACAACAGGCCGATTCAGCATCAAATACCCGGTGATGTAGTTTTCCTTGGGTGTGGTTGGCGCTAGAAGGACAGTCATCAGGTTCTCCAGGTTCAGATACATGTCAGAATCCACCTTCATGGCATAAGCGGCCTGAGGACAGCGAGTGGCCAGCCAGTCCAGAATCACCATGGTCTTTATGGTCAAGTTGAAGTACGAGTCGACAAAGTTGCTCTGCAGAAGATCTCTGTGCTCGCGGCTCTCAGCCTCCAACTGCTCCTGAGCTTCTACAGAATCTGGTCTGTCCGTCAAGCCCACCAGGAACAAAGTAATCACCGTTTTCCCCTGGATGGTGGTCTCGTTGCCCCACGTGGTGCGGATGGCCTTCCGAGCTGCAAGGTCATTGGAGGTCACCGGGACCATCAGGACCAAGAACGGATTCTGTTGATCACACTTGTCGGGCTCATCAATGATGAAGTGGTAGTTCTGGGGGTTGGCGATGTGATTCGACTCCACGGGATTCGCGATGACTGTGGGAGTGGCTTTGGGCGGAGTCTCTAAGAAAACATTTTGGGTTTCAGTGGAATAAGGAAAACCAAACACCACGTAGGAGTTGATCTGATCCACTGCTTTAGAATACAGGACGGTGGCAGGCTCAACCAGTTTTAGAGGAAAATCCGAGACGTAAAAAATGGCTGAGAGTAGAAACGTGGTGGCAAGGAGCAGCAGAAGTCTTTTATTGACGTGACAGTGGCACAGCACTCTATCCTGGACCGGACTGCATCTACCAGAGAGAATAAATGACAGTCAAGCGGCTTCAGACCGTGATTGTGCAGTGTTTGCTGATCTGTAAGTCAACTTCTGCAGACTGAGCTCAAACAAGATTGAGTCCAAACCGGCAAACAAATCGTTCTGTGTAAGTGGTGTAAAGTACTCGAGTAAATGGAATCCGTTATTATAAGATAGGAAAGGTTAAGACTTTATTAATCCCACTAGGGGAAATTTTTGTGTTCAGCAGCAGCAAAAAGTTTTTTAAAGAAAAACGAAAAAAGACAACAGTCAGGAAACAACAATACATTTTTTTTGCTACTTTGTACTTGTACTGAGCATCAAATATTTCTTAGTTTTACGTAAAGTTTATCTTAGCAAAGTTTTATGCTCTACTTGACTACCTTCGAGTATCTGTAGTCTGTACTCCACTACATTTGAATGGACACTTAATGTTTCTCGTTATATTGTGATTGTGCGCAACAAGTTGGCATCATTTTATACCAGGATTAATTTCTTGGGGGAGATGAGGAGATATCACCACCTGCAGGATGATGAAGATACTATTTATGAACTATATCACCTGAATGTGAATTAGTGGTTGCACTATTTGCACATTTGAGTTTGACTGAGACTGACTTGACTGGGTTCTTTAATTATCAGTTTTGTTCTGCCATTTTGAAGCATTGAGGTGGTAAATTTAATTTCTATTATAGGAAATAAAAAAAAAATAAAAAATAAAGAGTTTCTTGTTTTTCACATTTCTTGGTGCTTTTTGGGCCTAAATTCAAAGTAAATTTAAATTTGGGCCTAAATTAAGTAAATTACTTAAGTTTTTTTAAAATTGGATACATTACAACTTTTACTCAAGTCTTCTTGGATTTGGCGACTTGTAATGGAGTGATTTTTACAGTTTTTTTTACAGGCATTTGTACATTTACTCAAGCATGGTTATCAGGTATTTTTTACACCTCTAATATTGTGAAAATCACTGACAACTTATCGCAACTACTCTAAAAACCTCAAATAACACTGGCGATTAGTGCTTTGGATTGTAACAAAGTAAAGGAAATTCACACATCACATTTGAGAAAATAATTACGAAAATACTATGAAAATTCACTCATTTACTTTTCTGTAGAAGAATCTAGCCTACTTGAGGATAAAAGAGAAAAACATAAGCTCACCTGTTCCACCTTGTTCCAAAGAGCTTTAACTCCATGTCTTGGTGAATGTGCATCTGGATCCAGGACAATCAATGGGCCTTTCTGCTTTCTGCCCGAGGACGGCGGCGCTTAATAACAGCTTGCTCCTCCCCCTCCCACCTTCATACAGGTGTTCTCAGCGGACGGGGGAGGGACCAGCCAGTTTAAAAAATAAATTACGTTTTAAATGGAATTAGTAATTCAGGTAAAGAGTACCACAAAAGAGTCAACATTTTAAAAGTATTTTTTAAATGCTTTTAAACAGAGCAAAAAAATGTATTCATGTTTGAAATTTAAAAAATTTGCTTATTTGGACATCTAACCAGATAATCAGCTCTGTTAAAAAGCACTTTTGAAATACTTTTAAAATAATGACTATTTTGTAGGGGGGTTAATAATAACAACTGTGTCCTCAATTGTAAAAGCCAATTAAAAATAATATTTTTAGTCCACAAGAGGATTTAAGATTCATGCTCATTTCAAGAAACCACTCCACACTTTTGATTTAAAACTTTTTTTAATCAGACAAATATCTTCATTGTCATCATCTTTTTTGTCTTCGCACATGTACGTTGTAAAAAACAACAGTAACGGGATCTATAAAATACACAGGAACTAGCGATCCATCCAAATCTATTTCATACATTGTATTTCGTCAAAAACGTTACAATAGAAGGCACTTCCAGCTGATAGAACGTGATGTTGTGCAAATTACTTCAATAAAATAGTCGCTGTAAACCAAAGTTTCAGTTTTATACTTCAGCCATGCATAACGGTTTAACAATCTGTGATCCACAGAGGTCCAGAATAGATACGGTTATATCTGAGTCCTGACGGGCTCATGTCATGTACTCGACACAGGCGATGACAGAGTTTTGACAGTCAATGTCTCGTCTTTCAAAAAAAAAAGAAAGGTTTAAAAGTTCTGAAACAGACTTATTGCGAATCATGCTTGTGCAAGCCTTAAATAGCTTAAAACACGCAAAATATGACCCTGGACAATCACCTCTATTTTGGATGGAGTTAAAAAAATAACTGGTTTAAAATTTTAAAAGCGGATTTGTGAAAGTAAATTCTTTCAAAACGTTTCAATTTTCATTGTGACCTTAATTGTTTAGATTTTCTTAAAATTAAAAAGTCTAATAATAGCTTTGTTTTGAAAATGTTTACAATAACGATGTTTACATTTAGACAATACACTGTATCAATAAAACTAATAATAAAAAATATTTTAATACTCAATGAATATTTTTTTTAAATACTACACAGCAAGCAAAGTAGAAAAATACTCAAAACAGGTTTTCAAAAAAAGTTTTGAGATTTCAGCGTTTAAACTCAGATTTAACAACTAAAGTATTTTCTGCTAAGAGCATAAGAAAACAAGACCCGAACTGGACAGTGGGATCAAAAATGGGACATTTGCTATAGGTGTGAATATGTGCGCTTTCTCAAAATATATTTGCAGGTATACCCCTTTCCGTTTGTTTTCCACGTCATATCCTGCTCTTTTGTTTGGCCGTTTTCTGCTTACACAATCTACGGAATATTTCGACAAAGAACTGGTGGAATGTTTCCCAGCGGCGGATTGGAGCAAATGATGAAATAAAACCTTGTCCGTACAATAAAGACCGAATCAAAAGGAAGTCTGCTTCACATCACACACATTCTGACGTAAAGAACAACACCCCAGTATGTAAACATTTGCTTCATGAAAGGTGGAAAGTCACCTGTGTCAGGATCTTCAAAAATCAATATTTGCCAAAGAATCGTAGAAATTACGCATTTGAGCGGTATCTTTATAACCTGTCTTGATATGATAACAATCTGATCCTAATAGTCCGTAATAACCAAAAAGTCTAAAATTGATCTCGGAGAGAAAAGTACTTCCCTCGTCCGTCAGCTGTCTCAGGATTCAGCAGCATCGTGCTGGGAGGAATCACCACCCACGAGGGCGAGCCTTCAGCCGTCAATCTGCCGCTATCTTCATCCTCAGCATCCTCCTCTTCCTCCAAATCCTGCCATCTACCGAGCCCTAGTGACGACAACAGCAAGGGATGCAGAACCGGAACCTTCTCGAGACCCAAAGCCGTGCTCGGGAAAACCATCGGCCTCGATCCGATCAAACTGGAAAGATCTAGAGGATAGATCCCAAACGGCCTGGCGAAGGCCTGAGACCCCAATAAAGCCGTGGCTGTCATGGTCATGGGCAAATCAGAACCTTGATCTCCTGCTGGGGATCTCCTGGCTCTTCTCAGGAGATCTTCTGCTGGGGATCTCCTGGTTCTTCTCAGGAGATCTTCTGCTGGGGATCTCCTGGTTCTTCTCAGGAGATCTTCTGCTGGGGGTGATGATGGCGGATCGTGGACCACCGCGTGGCCGTGAGCCTTGATGTGCTTGCGGAGGGAACTGGGGTCTGTGTAGCGCTTCAGGCAGCCCGCCATTTTGCAAGCGTAGGGTTTGTCGACGTAGTGGGTCCGTGTGTGTTTGAAGCGATCGCTGGAGTTGGAGTAGCGCTTGCTGCAGCCTTCGTACGGGCAGATGTACGGCTTTTCTCCTGGAGAAACAAGGGAGAAAATTGGATTGAGAAATGCGAGGGTCCCACACGGAGGGGCCGGGCACATGCCACGGGCCTGTAGGGGCTTGTGTCTGTGAGTCCGAGAGAAGCCTGAGTGTGGGAATACAATGGCAATTACAAGGGAGACACCATTTTCTTAAGATAAAAAAAAAAAAATCAAGTAAAAATAAATAAATAATAAAAACTGTAATGAGAAATGGAATTGGTCAAATAAATAAGATGAATAAATCTGACAACATTTTAAAAATACGGTAGATCTTAATAACCCGGTAAATAGTTAATATATCTTTATAATAAATATGTATTAAAAACAAACAAATTTTATGTGTTTTTTTTCTCGTTTTTGGCCACTCTGGGTGTTTCCGTGTGGAGTTTGATGGTGTGTTTGGTGTGTTTACCTTTCAGTGTAAAACAAGTGCACAAAGTATAAATTACTGTCATTTACATCCCCACAGATGTAAATGTGTGTTTGTATACCGACTAAAGGCCACCGGAAGAGGAAAATGTACTTTTTCAAGTTTTTATATTAGGCTATATTATACTAAAATAATCTATAGTTCTATTGTGACCAAAAGTAAATTAGAATATGAATAAATTAATTTTAGTGAATCATTCAGTCAATACATTGAAATAAAAAAAAATATATATATCAACTGGTATTATTATTTTTTATTACAATAATATAATTATTCTATGGAATTATATACGAATGTATTAATTATATCATAACAATTTATAGAGCATACTGTTTAAATGCCTATATACAGTACTGTATGGTATATGATAGAGAGAGAGAGCGAGAGAGAAATATTGTATTGATTATTAGATTGTCTAATAATCTATTAATCTCTTATTATTATTATTATTATTATTAATCTATTATCAATCTATAAAAATATTTTTATAACCACAAATGTTATTCATACTATAATATTAAATTATAATATTAATAATGCAGTAATAATAATATAATATATATATAAAATTATTATAATGTAATAAACTATATAACATTAAAAACACTTATTTATTAGGTTGCAGCATTGAATTGATTTAAAAGGACTTGTGCTTTAAGCTTGGCTTAGTTAAGTGCTACAAGGTTCATGTACAGTATTTGCATCTTTTCACGTGTGATTTGATGGAAACCAAACGTGGACGGCCGACCTGTGTGTGAGCGCGTGTGTATCTTCAGGTTCTCCAGCCGTGAGAAGCTCTTGTGGCACGTGGGGCAGTGATGGGGTTTCTCGTTTGTGTGCGTGCGGATGTGTATCAGCATCTTGTATCTGCATGTAGGGAAAAACATAGATGCAAAGACTTTAATTACCACGCAATCTGCTACAAATATATTTTACAAAAAGTGAAATTTCACTTTTCTTTCACTCTCTCTTACACGTTAAACACTTAAAAAGCTTAAATGGTGAACTGACTTTGGAGACACGGAAACAATATTTCATATTTAATTCCATTATGCTATTCTGTTGCCACAAACTGTGACATTCACGAACAAGTGTTTCATTGGGAAAGAGTCTATAAAATGCCTGAAGGACAACTAGTCATCTGACGGTGTGACTTATTCGTGTTGACTGCTCACTGGCAAAAATATTCAGACTAGTCAGAGTCATTTCTCTAGGCCAGAAATGATTCAAATCCACTAGAACACACAGAAACAAAATTTGAAAAATATATAATATAGAAAATCGGACCTGGCATTGAATCCCCGACCCTTCCGTGCGCAGCCTTCCCAGTGACAGCAGTATCCTGAGCTCTTCTCGGGCTTCACATGGGAGTCGTTGACGTGGTCCACCAAACCCTGCAGGTTCTTGAACAGCAGGTGGCACTAAAAGCAGGAGAAACACGGAAAATGTAATTACTGTAATCTGCGTAGTCCGTACTGTATTCGTTTTTTTGTTTTAATAATACATGTACATCAGTTAAGAAATTACTTCAATAGATATAAATGAATAGTAAATAGTGAATAAAAAACTTAAATAGTGAATACAGTATTTCATTTTGAACTAAAATTTCAAAAGAAAAACGTTTATTTCGTTTACAATAAATAAATGCATTTATATTTTTTATTTATAAGGAATTATATTTTGATATTATTAAATATTATCAGATTAATATTTATTAAATTATTACAGTGGTACTTCTCTTTACGAAATTATTTCGTGCCGACAGCAGGTTCGTAAAATGGAAATTTCGTAAAATGGGCCGCATTTTGCATGTAAATTTGATAATCTGTCCTGGTAAAAATAAGTTTAAAAAATATGATAAAATATCATAATAACTGTAATAAAAAACATGTTATATATGCCATCTTGAATCTCACGATAGCGGGAAGTTAGTTGAGCGTCTCACTCAGGTTGTACTTTTGTGCAAAAACATAATGAAACGGCACAGACACTGTTCTGAACTTCTCTCTGTAATGTTGTTGTTGCTAAATAACATGGCAGTTATTTTTAACACTTTATTTCTCGTGAGTCTGTCTGACAACTCGACCTCGATTCGGTTCTAGACAATAATTGACTGGACACTTTCAATAAGTGGCTATTGGCACTTTTCAATATGGCTTTTTTTCTACATGTTATGTTATACCATGGTTCTGCATTGCAACTTGTAATACAAAATTTGGGGTTTTTAGAGTTAAAATGTACACAGTGAATGATGTTGAGTTGAACTTGATGCCAAAATGATTCTACCATTCTTTGCAAGTTAATGGAAGACTTATCTTTGTCTGTAAATAGTGTGTTTAATGTCTGTGCTGAGTGGATATTTTTTTATACTATTGACATTTTAAATGTTTTGTGAAATTACTTGCCTGTTTATGGCATCATATTTTGTATGATCAATATTATGTTGGTTATCTGGTTATCACTGCATGCAATTGATGAAAACAGTAGATAAAATACAGTATAAAATATTGCTCTCCTTATATTTTATCAACTTTTTTTTTAATCTCGTCTCGTCTTGTGGGAAAAGTGTCTCGTCCCACCCCTACTACTGTATATATATTACATTTTAGAAGAACATTCTGTAGTCTGAAAAGTTTCGTTCCTCAGATCAAGTTCTTTAAAAAACATAAAGTTTACCTTTCGCCATCGGCAGGCCAGATGCTCATCGACCGAGTGCTTGGCAGAACATTGAGCAGTCAGTACCGAGGAGGGGAGGCGTAGCGGGGCATCCGAGCCAAAAGGCAAGAAGAACTGGAAACCTGGAGGTGGAGAGATGCTGTCCTCATGGCACGTGTTGCTTTCAGACTCCTGGGAGCAGAAAACACCATGTCAGTGCCATATTAAATCATCTTATAAACCTTACTAACCGGTTTAAAGTTACTTACTGATGTAAACAGAGGGGCTTTGGGGCTCCAGCTCACCACACTGTCGCCCGGAGAAGAAGGCGAGGGCGAGGAGGATGGAGTTCTACTCAGATCCACCACACTGGACGTTAAAGCGTTCTTTTTAACTGAGGAGATAAACAGTCCATTATTTTAACGCACGAAGGCTATTTAAATAAATGATTGCCTTTATGTTTAGAAACTCGGTTCAGTGGCGTTTGCTCACCAGGGCTGGAGATGTGTGATGGGCGAGATGAGTGGGTACGAGCGAACTGTAGCGGGGCACAGATGGATGTTCGGACCCTCTTACCAAGGCTGGAAGGAATCTTCAGGTCCAGAGGTTCATCCAGTGACAACATAGCTCGGATTTTCCTTTTAAGGGAATCAACCCCTACAGGAGAACAATATGATAATTTAGTGGGAGATATTTTTCTTGCGTGTTTTCAACTGGTTCAGCCTCAGGAAACACACTCAACCTGAAGAACAGTGGTTTGGAAAAATGCTGCAGTTTTATGAATCCTGACTTGTGCTTTGATTTTTCCGAATCCTGCATGATGGCATAAAAGCCAATAGTGTTAAGTACTTTGTTCTTTACTTGTATCTGCACTTTACTCCACTACATTTGAACGGACACTTACTGTTGATTGTTAGTGACAAGTCTGCATCTTTTTTTTTTACTGTGGTTAATTTATTGGGCGGACGAGGTGATATCGCCATCTGCAGGATGCTGAAGGTACTGGATGATATTTAAACTACCTGAACTTGAATTAGCAGTTGCACTTTTTTGCACATTTGAGAAACTGACTTTTTCTTTGGTGGCACAATCACCAAATCTGACTTTGACCATTCTGAAACATTGAGGTGTTAAATTAGGAAATAAACCTCAAAAATAGTTTTCACATTTCTGGGTGTTTTTTGAGCCTAAAATCAGTACGAGTAAAATACATAAGTTCCTTTAAAATTGTATACTTCACAACTTTTTTTCCAAGTCTTCTTGGAATTGGTAACTTGTAATGGAGTAATTTTATGATAAGTATATTCGCCATAAGTATGGTTTTCAGCTACTCTTTACACCTCTGATAAAAGAATGAAATCTAGGAATACAAAAAACAGCAGCATTTTTATAAGAACCTTCCAAGAGAAAAGGAACCGTAAAGGAAATCTCAATCCACTCATACGGTGCAGTTCCTGACACTTTTCTAAGTCATATTATCCACACCAAGTAACATTCTTTCTCCGTTTCCTGTCTTTTTTTTTCTTCCACTTCTGAGTTTAGTATATTTCTGGCCCTTTCCCTTATGGTTGGCTCCAAGCAATGGGCGATCATTCCTTTTCTCCCTCCTCCCAAAAACTCAGTGATGCAATTCTGTTATTTAGCCTGCAATTGCTGTTTCTTGCATGGGAGAGAGAGAGAGAGAGAGAGAGAGAGAGAGAGAGAGAGAGAGAGAGAGAGAGAGAGAGAGAGAGACATATACAGATAGATAGACTGATGGATGGATAGATAGATAGATAGATAGATAGATAGATAGATAGATAGATAGATAGATAGATAGATAGATAGATAGATAGATAGATAGATAGACGGATGGATGGATGGATGAATAGATAGATAGATATATGTATGGATGGATGGATGCTCTATACGTCTCTGAGGTGGTGAGTGTTAGTTTAGAAAAATTATTTTTTAAAGTTTATAATTTATTATACGGTATAGTTGTCATAATATTTTGTCAATAATACTATATATACTATAATAATTAACTATACTGAATAAACTATAATATACATTTTTATTTGAATGAGTGTGTGACTCTGACCTCAAAGGTTGCAGAAAGTTAAATCTCAATACATTATACTTAAAACAGTATATTTTGGAAAAAATGCATTATTTTATAATGATCATGATTATGCAACGGTTTATTACACGGGCGAACAGTTTATTTGTGCAAAGGTTGCATGTTTGGCACAGCATTACGCCCAAAAAAATCCAAATAAGGTGCACAATGCAGAAATGTTTAAAGCTGAATACATCCTATATGTATTTGCAAAACTTATTATGTAAAAAAGAAAATTCTGAATATTTTCCCCCTAAATGTTTCAGCGGACTCCAGACGTTCCCAGTTGATCATAACAGGATGAGGGTGGAGAGCACCGCAGAACTCCGTAATGAACCACTGATGAGGAAGAAACAACATCCTACAGAAGTGAAGAGAAACAGCATCTTTCTCTCCTTTTCTTCATCACTCCTTCGCTTTCCACCCCCTTTGCCTGGCAGCAGGACAAGGTCAACACAACCTCCCCTCCTCGAAAATTCCTGTTTCTTTTCTTCAACTTCTCTCTCCATATGGTCAGTGATCCAGACACACACACACACACACACATTCTTTTGGCCACAGCAGATTCACCCAATTTGTTTCCACTGCACTTTTAAGTGTACATTAGAAATGCTAAAAGAGAGCCAAACTCATAAACAATAACAAAAACCAGCTGCAGGCCCGACACGCCAAGCTCAGCAACCACGCAAGTCGAAGAACGTCGGTGAGAATGCCACTGCCGAGGATTAAAAACGCACTAGATTAAACACCATTCGAACATTTTACACCCTGCTTTCTATCCCCAGCCTGTTATATGTCTCCACACTCTGGCTCTATAAATTTCCATGCCTTTTCTTTTTCCCCTCGGATTGCTCATGATTCATAAAAGGCCTCCAGGAACTCGGTCCAAGCTCAGATGCAAGCCAAATGCGAGAGAGATTGAGAAAATAGAAAGAGACGTAAGAGTTGATGAAGGAAGAAGAAAAAAAAGGGAGGGCGAGAGCTCAGGAATTCTCTGCGTTTCTTTTCAAAACCAACAGATGCATGCAACCGACCCTATAGCGTACAGTCGATGGCGTTTATCTGAGATGGTCTGGGGGGGGGTGTTGTGTAGGTGTCAGTTTGTGGTTTGGAGCTATAAATTATTGGACAATGGCATGCGGAACTAGTGGAGGCTGATTCAGGAGTAGCCATTGGTGGTTGGTGCTTCAGGAGTAAAGTATGTGTGGTTTTATCTCCCCTTTCTGTCTTTCCTCACCCATTCTTCTTGCAAATCTCCTCAACCCGATGAACT
>MU204413.1:6086873-6113935 GCA_017309775.1 Paedocypris sp. Pulau Singkep
AATTATCTGTGCCTGTATCTGTAATGTTTTTTATTTTAAGAATAGTAAGGCCAAAATACTTGATTACGAACATGTTGTACAGACACACACACACACACACACACACACACACACACACACACACACACACGCACACACACACACACACACGCACACGCACACACACACACACACACACACACACACACACACACACTATGCTTAGAGTTGTGTGACAGAAATAAAAAGACAAAACATCGCCATCTAGCGGTTTCTATGGATCAACATCTATATTTATTTACAGTACTCACATACAGTATTTCACTTGCTTGTTGCAGAAAGCATGCATACATTTAGACAGAGTGCTACATTATTATAATTGCTTTTCAAAAATGGCATGTTGCTTAGTTTCATTCATCAGATTCACCCATTTAGAAGTAAATGTCAGATTAGAGAAGGCAGCTGGTCTCACTGCTGACTCTGATGCCAGTGAGTGCCAGCCCACCCCGACCCCCGCGTGACCTTTGCCTCTCTCCGAGGGTATATATAGCTAGTCAAGGGAACTGGACAGTCCTTGCGGTCAAAATGAGGTTGTTTTACACGGCCTGCTTCCTCCTGTCTCTACTGGGACACGCCATTGCAGGTAAACTGATTTAAGATTTATGACTGTGAAATTATCAATGAATAAGCAAAAATATAATTGACATGTGGCACATGGCTTAAAAGAAAAATTGGAGGCACAATCTCACAGTCAATCAAAGTATAAAAACTGTGATTTTATGGATTAGCTTTACAGGAAGTGGAACTGAGGCATTGTTCTTTTCTTATTTACTTCAATTGTTGACTTTACGAGTTCCGTTGTAAATCCTCTACGATCCCATATGAGAAAATGACAAATTACTGTATTGTGGGAGGTTTAATGAAAATATTCTTAATTGTTCTGTAGTTTGCAAACTGTGGTTCAAATTCATTAATCTGGAATGTTGATTTTGGTAAACTCCCTCGTTCTGGAATAACTTTACTTGTAGAATATTAATACGTGTCCTTACAGCGTCTGCATGTGTTTGAACAGTCTACAATGGCAGATAATATGATCAAAATAGTGGTAAATAGAGTATAAGTAATAGTACATTGTAAGTATAGTATAAGGCCAGTTGTAAGCCTATATCTTGTTACAATCAAATGCAGGGCCAAAAACTTAAAAAAGTGTTTGAGTGTATACTTTATTCATTTGTTTTATTTTTATGTATGTATTTCTTTGCTGCTTTTTGTTTTTGCTGTGCTCGTGTCATTTTCACTTTTTTAATTCATTTTAGTCTTATAATTTTGTTTTGGTTTGTTTCTCTTTTCTTTTTCTAATTAAATTTTAGATATTTTTTCAATCTGTTTTGCTGTACTCTTGTCATTTTCATTTTTTTGTTTATTTTATGCAAATGTGTTTTTGTTTATTTTGCTTATCATAAGCAAAAAATAAATTTTTAATCATTGTTATGATTATAATATCATTTTCTCTTTATGTATTTTTTGGTTTTGTTTGCTTTGCTGTGTCCAGGCCATTTTCTCTTATTTATTTATTTTTATGTATTTTTTGTTTTGCTTTGCTGTGTTCGTGCCATTTTGTTTTTATTTATATATTTTTAAAATTTTATTTATGTTTTATTTTATTTCTTTTGCTGCACTCAAGTCGTTTTCTCTGGTTTCATTGATTATTCATGATTTCAGTTTTTTGGTGCTCACGTCACTTTCCGCTTAAAATCGGCAAACCACAGAAAACAAAAACCATAACTGATAACACAACAAACACTTCATTTCCATTATCAGCTGCAGTCGGAGCTTTGCAATCGAATTGTTCAAGTTCTGAGCATTTGTAAGGCGCTTTTCACAGTTTTAACTGTCTCAAAGCGCACGTGTGAATATGTAAGAGAATTGCTACTTTTTATTCATTTGATCGTCTGGTTGTTGGTGTTCAGTAAATGGCTGTGATTATCACTAAGATTATGACAAAAACAACGGGAATTGTATTCACATTACCTTCACAAAAGCTTATTTCATAGCAAATGATTTATTAAGACGTTATGACCCTCAACATTTTAGAGGGACTTTCTGGAGACAGTGTGTGACCATCAGCGAGTTGTGTGTGTGTGTGTGTGTCCTTCAGTGTGGTGGGCTCTGTCAGGTCGCTGGGACGTTCAAACCTCCTTGTCTTTTCTCTCCACATATACAGTTACACACCGCAGCTGCTGTCACAACGCGTCTCAATCCAGACTTATTTTTGTCTTGGAGGCCTTGTAGGGGCAACAATTATGTTAACAGATGGACTTAGAGCTGCTCCTGCTATGCAACTGTATTTAGCAGCAAGGGCTTTCCCTGTACGGTCCAGCTGGACTGACCGCTGACCGCTGACCGCTGACCACTGACCGGCCCAGGAGAGAAGAACAGCAGCGTCCACTTTACTCACAGACACACACTATCAGCCGCTGGAGATAATACACAGAAATTACAAGCTCTATCTGTCTGTCTGTCTATCTACCTATCCGTTTGACCGTCCGTCCATCCATTCATCCATGCATCTATCTATCTATCTATCTATCTATCTGTCTGTCTGTCTGTCTGTCTGTCTGTCTGTCTGTCTATCTATCTATCTATCCATCCATCCATCCATCCATCCATCTACCCATCCAACAATCCATCCATCCATCTATCTATCTATCTATCTATCTATCTATCTATCTATCTATCTATCTATCTATCTATCTATCTATCTATCTATCTATCTATCTATCCATCCATCCATCCATCCATCCATCCATCCATCCATCCATCCATCCATCCATCCATCCATCCATCCATCCATCTATCTTTCTGTCTGTCTGTCTGTCTGTCTGTCTATCCATCCGTCCGTCTGTTCGTCCATCCATCCATCCATCCATCCATTCGTCTATCTATCTATCTGTCTGTCTGTCTGTCTGTCTGTCTGTCTGTCTATCCATCCGTCTGTCTGTTCGTCCATCCATCCATCCATCCATCCATCCATTCGTCTATCTATCTATCTATCTATCTATCTATCTATCTATCTATCTATCTATCTATCTATCTATCTATCTATCTATCTATCCATCCATCCATCCATCCATCCATCCATCCATCCATCCATCCATCCGTCTTTCTATGTGTTCAAAACATTTCACCTTCACACTGTTGGATTGAACTTTATCAACTAGTCACGGGACACATAAGCCTAAAGCGGAAAGCATTTTTGAGTGTTCAGTACATGTAACGTGTTAAATGCCAGTGGAAACTATATGGACTTAGCGCCCTCTGCTGATATAATGCATTCACTACACACGCAGTCAAACGTGACAAGTCACCAACAGATTCATTTGAAATATTCTGCTACGCTTGTTGAGAGTTTCAAGTTAAAACGGTTATTTTTGTACTGCTGTACATTTAATGTAAGCAATACTTTTCAAGTCTTTACAATCATGAATCTTTGAAAACATTTAGAAATAATTTATAAGCAAGTTGACAAAAATAACATGATTGCATTTTTGCCACACTCTTATTGCTGATTTAAAATTATTTTAAGCTGTTTAGGCAAACAAACATTACACAAATGGCAAAGTAGAGTAACAATAACCAGGCAAAACTACAGTTCCTTTTCTTAAAGGAAAGTAAATATGCAGTATTTGAATACCTTTTAAACACCGTCTTTGTTTGCACAGCATTATACGTTAAAGTATTCAGAAGTGATATAATGAATAATTTCACAATCCCAAGTCGACAGTTTTATAAACACCACTGATGCAGACAACCTGCTAATTTAAATACCAAGCTTATTTACATATTTGACAGATTTACAAGTCAAACGATTCACAAACTCTATTGATTTGCACACTCTGCTTATTTACATATTCCACATACTATACTTTCCAATTTGTAGTACGCAGCATAGTTACATCAACTGTCCAAATTGCACACATGCAAAGAGATAATTGACTAACTTGATACAATGTTTTTGCTTTTGTTTTTATAAAATTAAGCCATTACATTATTACAATATTATTATTGTTTTACCGTTATTTCCATTTGTTACAGTACAATGACAATACATGTGTATATATGTGAGTAAAGTATAATTATTTATTTGTTTATGTTAATATTGATAATGATAATGTGCACGTCTTTCAGAAAAAGCTATATTAATATTTGAGATTACCTTTGCAGGTGAAGTTGGACCTGAGAAGGATCAACTTGTTCCTGTCCAGCTCAAACACGAAGCTGAACTTTTCGCCTGCTGTGATGAAGACATCAGCCAAAGCTCCTCAAACGACACCCCGGCCCCTGAGAGACCCGTCTGCCGGCCATGCGGAACACACTCCATCACTGGCTCCACTCCAGACGCAGACACTTACAACGCAGAGGAGGAGATTAAAGAAGAAGAACTCCAGCAGATGGAGGAACCTGCTTTTGATCTGACACAGGATGAGATGAATGAATATGTTTCAGAGGAGGATGTAGAAAGTGATGATCAGGTTCCCGCGGAAGAGAAGGTGGAAGATCTTGTGACAGAGGAGGTGTCTGAGACGATCTACGAAGATGAAGGAAAAGCAGAGGAGGAAGACGATGTTCTTCAGACGGAAGAAGGTGAGAGTGGAGAGCTTTCTCCAACCACGTTCACGGTTTCTGAGACTGAAAGAGACGGTGAGGAGAATGAGGCTGAGGAACAAAAGGAGGTTTCTCAAACTGGTGACACGTTTCAAGAGGTTTATGAAACTGATGAGGAACATGCAATGGAAGAAGTTCAAAGCGAGGAGATCGAAGAGATTTCAGAAACTCCATTTGTATCTGAGGAAGAGCCTGAGGCTTTTCAGATAGAGGAAAGTGAAGAAAGGGTTGTTTCGACAACTGTTGAGAAGGTCAAGGAGTTTGATAGAACAGTCGGGGAACTTGAAATGGAGATAGACGTTCTTCAGAGTGAAGAAATAGCAGATGAAGAAGATGATGCTTCTGAGAATCCATTGAGTGATGTCACAGAAGCGTCTGAGGAGCAAAATGAGGTTCTTCAGAATGAAGACATGGACGTCAAGGAACCTGAAATCAGTCAAGCAGAAGAGATAGCAGAAGAAGGGGAAGGTGAGGAGAATGTGAGGGAAGAAAATCAGGCTGAAGATGAAGAGGTTGATCGAATCAGTAACAAAGATGAAGAGCTTGTTGAAACTAATGAGGACCTTGAAGTAGAAGCGGAAGACATAGCAAGAACAGATGAAGATCTCACATTGAGCAATGAAGGAGATAGTGAGGAGAGCATTTTTACTGAGGAGATAGAGGAGGAACTAGTTGAGAATGAAGGGACCGATGAGGATCACAAGGTTTTTTATTCAAGTGATAAGGCATTTGAAGATGATAATCTTCAGAATGAAGAGGTAGGTGAAGACAATGAGGTTTCTCCAATTAGTGAAAAAGACGAGGAGATTGCAGAAACAGACTGTGAACTTGAAATGGAAGCTGATGTTCTTCAAATTGAAGAGATGGAGAGAAAAGAGGGTGTTCCTGCAAACGATGGGGAGAGTGAGGAGTTTGAGATGGACACTGAAATGAACGAGACGATTAAAGATCTCGATGAGGTTTCTGATGTATCTGAAGGCGTTCAGACTGAAGAAGATGCAGAAGAGGTTTCTCAACCTTCAGAAGCACTTCTTCAGGTGTTTGAGAATGATCAGCAGGTTGAAGAAACAAACGTGGAAGAGTCTAATGACGAGATTGTTGTGGAAGTAGAGGAACTTCATTCGGAAATAGCGGCAGATGATGAACAAGACATTCTAGCAGTAGATCCTTTACGTGAAGATGACACTGAGTTGAAAACTACAATCGTGGAAGAAGTTTTTATCAAAGATGAAGTGGAAACTGAATTAGAGAAACATGTAGTAAATGTTGAACAACCAACAGAGGACGAGAAGGTTGAAGAAGCAGAACCTGTTCAAGAGATGATTGAGAGCCATAAAGATGCTTTTACTGAAGAGGCAATAGAGACAAACATGTCAGTTGGTGAAAAAGCACAAAGAGAGTCTCCTAAAGGTACAACAAGGTCCCGCAAATATATTATATTTTCATTTTAATCCGGTCTTTAATCCAGACTCTAATCCAGAACAGAATATTTCTGAATCAGGATTCAGGACTTTTTAGGGCATGATGGTCATGTCTATTGGTCACTTTTTCAAAAATGTCCTCATCCAGGACAAATATACATCTAATGTGAACATAATTAAATTCTTTACATATGATTTTCTATTTCCACTCCAAATGAATTAAATGAGTTTTAAATATGGCGAGAGCAAAGTAATGGCACTGCCTCCATGATCTTATTATAAACTCATACTCCATTAGCTCCACTTTCTTCATACTGAGGATAATGAGTTAGCAAACTAAACTTACAAAATAAAACTGAAGAAAAAAAAAATTATAAAGCTAAAAACATTTCTCAAATAAATATATAGTCTTTGTTACTTTTATAAAATATATGCATGATGACTTACTGTTCTGACTTATGTTTTGTAGGATACCCACATCCCACATAAAAATATAATAATTCATGTGTATATACTGTATATTCACATGGACGGATAGATAGATAGATAGATAGACAGACAGACAGACAGACAGACAGACAGACAGACAGATAGATAGAAAGAAAGACAGACAGATAGAAAGACAGACAGACAGACCGATAGTACGTCGGATAAACTCATCTGCTAAAAGCGGAATTGTGAATGTTAACAGGCTTTGGAGAGAAGTTGAGCGTGGAGGGCGTTCAGAGGAGCACAACTGCACATGCCGAGAACAACACACGCTCGTCCGTGTTATCAGCTCAACATTTACACGCGAGTAAAAGCAACTACATAAATAGCGAAACGAAAATACAACCTGGCGCGAATCCGAGACCGTTCGTAACAATATGTTCTTTGGCCGTTTCGCAATCGGCAGAAACTATCTCATGTTCTTTTAATAGTTCGGTGACTGCGTTTGATCATCTGCTGTAACTGTTGCGTTGACGTCGAGCGTCTCATTTGCATGTATTAGTTCTATGTCGAGGGTTATCCTGCTCATTTGCATAATTTGTTCAGCATGCACATTGCCGGATCCCTGAAAAGTTTATCCTAATAGGTTTTTTGAGATCCGTCTGATATTTATTTCCATCTTCTCAGACGCAGGTGACGATGGTTCGTCGAGAAGAGATTGTTCTCACATCGAGGACACGCTGCGTCTGGTCACGGCTGAACCCTCGCGAGAATTTATAGGTGAGACCATATAGTGTAAAAATAACAAAACTACAAATCCCTCTCAACCCGTATATACAGTATTTGTATTACATATGAAAACGTGTTTAGATTGAGTTAATTGAACAAACAATGTAACCGTGTGATGCAACCTTTTCTGTAAGATTCGAGATTCTTTATTGTGACTGTACTATGTAATACTGTAATAACGATTGTGTTACACTGTAATACAGGTCTTTCAGTCTGAAGTGCAGCGAAATTAATACAGTTGAAGTAAAATAAATAAAACAAAATTAAAGTAAATAAATCCGTAAACAAATTTTCCCAAAAAAGTCCCAAACATTGTTTATTCATCAGTGGTTTTTTACGTAATTAATGAACTTACAATTGTAAATGGCGCTGTTGTAAACTTATTCTAACAACTACAATGTCAATTTAAATGGCAGGATTTATTTTTTCAAGAAATTCTCAAAAATTATATGTTTATACCCAATAAATATTTTTTGTAAACAGTACCGTATTTTCTGTTCAACACATGTATGTTTATATCCCATATTTACTGTATTTTAATATATTTAGTAATTATTCATGCAAGATATACAAATGTATTATATATATTATGTATTATATTTATATTTTATTTTCTATATATTTACATAATATATGGGAACACACACACACACGCACACACACACACACACACACACACACACACACACACACACACACACACACATTTTAAGGAAAACATTTTCAGAATTGGTGTTTACAGCAAAACTATACGTTCCAGTTACACATTCATGCATTTAGAAGACACTTTCATCTGAAAGAAACATATCGTACATGACATTATTGTATAAATACTACATTTTTCTTGAGAAATACAAACATACATACATACAAACAAAATACATACAAACCACACAAGACCACACTCTTCAAAATAAGCTGTTCAGTGAGTTCATCTTGAGTACTTGAAAAGTGATCTTAACTCCATGTTTCTTCATGTCTTTCCACAATCATTCCATGCCGTCTCCCACAGATGCCCTCAAAAAGCTGCAGCACGTGTACAACACGGCAATCCGGCCCCTGGAGAAAGCCTACAGATACAACGAGCTCCGACAGCAAGAGGTCTCAGGTGAGCATCAGTGGTCAATCTGGAATCAGTGATAGAAGATGGAGGTTTGTTGGTCCATGTGTAGATGCTGAGATCACATCCAAGCCCATGGTCCTGTTCCTCGGCCCCTGGAGCGTCGGCAAGTCTTCCATGATCAACTATCTTCTGGGTCTTGATGAAACCTCACAGCAGCTTTACACAGGTAAATAGATTATTTTTTTTTTTATATTTTTAAAAATATTTATAGTCACAAGTGACTCATATGAACATCTGCTTTTCGAAACCCTCAGGAGCCGAACCCACCACCTCAGAGTACACTGTGCTGATGCATGGGAGCAAGGTTCGCAACATCGAGGGAATTGTCATGGCCGCAGACAGTTCCCGCTCTTTCTCGCCTCTGGAGAAGTTCGGTCAGGGCTTTCTGGAAAAGCTAGTGGGGATCGAGATGCCTCACAAACTCCTGGAGAGAGTGACCTTTGTGGACACGCCGGGAATCATTGAAAACCGCAAGCAACAGGAGAGGGGTAAGACTTGAATGTGGTAAAAATTCATTTTGAAAAAGGCAAAATGATATTGTGGGGCAATGCGGTTTTACGTGAAATGAAAAGAAAAATAGGAAAAAATGGGAAACGTTTTTTTTTTAGATAAAAAACTAGGAATTATATCTGGCATAAAAAGCTAAATTGTATTTAATCATGAAAGTATTCCGATGGAATCCAATTTGGCAAGCGGATTTAAAAAAAAAAAAAAACTATAATTTTGTCTCTCCTCTACATCCTAACAATTTTTTGAAAAACATTTTTTTCTTTCACACTCTTCAATGTGATGTTTACTGTATGTTTACACCAATAGAAGTACAGCATCTTGTAAAATACTGTACGTTGTTTCGCCAGGGTATCCATACAGCGAAGTGTGCCAGTGGTTCATAGACCGCGCTGACCTCATCTTCCTCGTCTTCGACCCGACCAAACTGGACGTGGGACTAGAACTCGAAATGCTGTTTAGACAGATGAAGGGCCGCGAGTCTCAAATCCGAATCATTCTCAACAAAGCGGACAGTCTGTCAACCCAGGACCTGATGCGTGTTTATGGCGCCCTCTTCTGGAGCATGGCACCACTCATCAACGTCACCGAGCCTCCGCGCGTCTACGTCAGCTCTTTCTGGGCTCAGGACTATGCCCCGGACACCAACAGGGATCTCTTCAAGCGTGAGGAGATTTCTCTGCTCGAGGATCTCAACCAGGTGATCGAGAACCGTCTGGAGAACAAGATCGCCTTCATCCGCCAGCACAGCATCCGCGTGCGCATCCACGCTCTCCTGGTGGACCGTTATTTGCAGACTTATTATGACAAGCTGGGCTGGTTTAGTGACCCGGATGAGGTGTTTCGCGATATAGTGGCTGACCCAGACAAGTTCTACATATTCAAGTCCATTTTGGCCAAGACTAATGTAAGTAAGTTTGACTTGCCGGAACCGGAAGCCTACCGCGACTTCTTCGGAGTAAATCCTCCCGGTGGCTTCAAGCTTCTCTCCTCACACTGCAGCTGGTCCGGTGGATGTCTGATGGATAAAATCGAGAAGGCAATTACAGAAGATCTGCCTAGTTTGCTCAGCAGCCTGGCAGGGAGGAGAGAAGAGAAACCAGAGACTGAAGAGAAGCCCAAAAAAGAAAACAAGTGGCGGAGACAGTGATGGAACGGGAACAAATAAAACAAATATCGACAGGAACGTAATAAAGTGGAATGTATGTAGAAACTGGAAATTATAAGACAAGGAGCAAAGTGTGGACGAGAGAGTTTATTTAAT
This sequence comes from Paedocypris sp. Pulau Singkep, assembly GCA_017309775.1. NCBI lineage: Eukaryota > Metazoa > Chordata > Actinopteri > Cypriniformes > Paedocypris > Paedocypris sp. Pulau Singkep. Next base: position 6,097,051 of record MU204413.1, read on the forward strand.
GTCCAGTTACTTAAGCAACTTTGTTTAGCTTGTATTCACTAAGCTACGATTTCAAGTTATTTTCTTACTCAGTTCAAACGCTTGCTATTGAGATTAAAACATTACATATTTTTTTCCGGGTACGAGTCACTTATATGTGGTTTATTGTTGTTGTTGTTGTTTGATCATAATGTATGTTCCGATTGTGTTTCCATTAAAATTTCACTTCTGACGCTGGATGTGTTTCAGTAACATTTAGATTATTACACATTTTTCAAATATTTTAATTGATAGTCTTGCGTACATTTTTAAATTAGGAAACTTAGTTTAGTTTAGTAAATTTACCAAATAGTATGTATTTATTTATTAGAAACTGGTTGGCAAACACGTGGCAGCTCATCAAATCACCACGAGATGGCGCTGTTTTCCGCTTTAATGAAAACTGATCAGTTAGGGGATGTTACCTTTGACCTCATGGTAATACTGTTTATGTTAGCATGCTGTCTATCTATATTCAGGTTGTAAACGCAAGTGTCAAATGCAGACAAGCACTTTAATCTAAACAGGCTTTTTGCACAAGTTGTCACATTTGATTTTAAATTGGATTTTCATGATTTGTTTTTCCACTACAAAGATATATAGATATTAAGTAGTACATTCATAAAAAATACAATAAAAACATCAGTTCAAACTAATGTCTTATATTACAGACGTTTGACCTGTGATTGATCAAAGGTCAAGACACACCCTTTTGTGATGGAATGGACACACACGTGTGTGTGTGTGTGTGTGTGTGTGTGTGTGTGTGTGTGTGTGTGTGCGTGTGTGTGTGTGCGTGTGTGTGTGTGTGTGTGTGTGTGTGTGTGTGAGAGAGAGAGAGTCGACATTGAATTTACATGCAAAACTCGCCTTTCAATAGTTTAGCATATTATTTGATTAGATTATCATACGCTCATTTCTTGAAACTTGAACATCGTACCATCATTAGAGACACAGCCAAACCACAAACAACTAATGACAAGCTCATCACCCACCATTATATAACTCGTGAGCAGGTTGTGACAACAGAAGCTCGCCAGGTATTGTTTACTCTAACACCCAGAACATCATGACATCTTTATCGTTGACGTGCGCGACGCGGCGCCCATCGATCACGCTCCGGTGCGTGCGCGCCGCCGCTGCGTGCTCGCTCCCGTTCCGATCAGCCCCGCCCCCTCTCCTGCATTTCAACACTGTAGTCAAGTTGTCCATATCGCTTCACGCCCACAACCATCTTCTCCGAGCGCGCTCACAACATGGTGGGGAACGCAGCGCCCGCGTTACAACCAACCAGACGCGTCCGGCTCTAACGACGCGGCCGCTGCCCTCAACAGGCTCGTGGACGGGGAGGAGAACCGCCGCGCGAACGGAAAAGGACGCCGAGGAGCTTTTCTACCCCCCCAAAAATGGACTTGTAGGCACTTCCAGATGAATGCCGAGGAGCGAGTCTGGATTACACGGAAGGCGTGTGCGTTTTAGCCCACGGTGGGTGAGATTACACGCCCGCGCGGAACTCCACGAGTGTTTCGCCTTGATCAGGGGACTCGAGGCCCGGGGGGGAAAACTTTCGCCTCCGTCTGGAACACGTTGCAATTAATGGAATCTGTGAAGGCCGAGTAAGTGTTAACGGGATTACACGCTGACAGGGATACACTTTATACTTTGACTGCTCGCCGTAATCTGGATTATCTTTCCGAGAGTTGCGATCGTAAATGTCGTCGGCGCACGCGCGGCTTTAAGACGACACTGCCGCTTGTGTTTTTAAAGTGTTTGCGGGTTTGTTTATTTCTACATTTTTTTTAGAGTGGGGTGGTCAGGAAAGGACGGGGATCGACGGTGGTCTGAGGCCCACTTGTACCCTCCGCACGGGCAGAAGAGGGGCAAGAACCGGGGTTGACGATATCCGCCACCCAAACGCCTTGACGTTTCGATTTTGTTTTTATTTTCACAGTCTCCTTGCCAATATCGCGGAAGCCGTTTCGTCAAGCAGTAGTTCAAACGCAAAGTGCTGTTTTACAACTGGAGCTCAGTCTTGTGTTTGAGCAGATTGCACTTTTTTGGCGAAATAAACTCACGAGACCCGAAGCGCGTGCACGAAATATGTAAAAAAAAAAAAAACAACGGGCTTTTGGAAACATGACATCTAAACGCATATTTATCTCGTTTTTCGGCTGGGAACGCAAAGTCAGTCCAAACGTTTTCGAGCACTGGAGAGAGTGTTTGAAGGACAGTGTTGATTAGATTAAAAGTAGAAAAAAGCGCATTTAAAACGCACTTTTATTTTTAAACAGTCCGAATATTCGATCCGCCGGAAACGTGTTTGTATTTCCCATACAAAATCAAAATATTGATGATAATTTGCTTGTTTGAATTAGAAATGAGTGTTTGGAAAAATGAGGATGCGTCGGATCCGAATTCGCGAATTCGCGTGCGTAAAACCACACACAAGTGCCACTGAGCCGCACAACGTCATGGCACTCGAGTGCTGACGTCATCACGCCACGGACTCGGAACCGCTCAAGGGTCCAAGACGCCTCGTTGTTAAAGTGAACACTTGGGATCGAATTACACAAGACTTTGCGTGTCCCAAAAAGGACCTAGATGCCATCCTAAAGTGCATCTTTCCATCTCACCACCATGGTGCTGCCCGAACCCCAGCAGATGTTCCAGGAGACTGAGGTGAGGTGTGAGTGTGAAGGCGTGGCTGTGACCATACTCGTCCCAGACGGCCACAAACCATCCAATCAGGTGATGAACACCTCCAAGCCTTGCAAATACAGCTTCTCGTCCAGCTGCAGCTCCGGGGATCTGGCAACCCACCGGTCCATCACGTCTCCTCCGGCCTCCAGGAAAGTGCCGCCACTGTTTGAAAGGTCCGCCGCTCAGTGCTGGGACCCCAAGTTCGACTCCAGCGTGCTGGAAGAGGCTTGCCGAGAGCGCTGCTTCCCACAGATGCAGAGACGCTTCCGCTACATCTTGTTTTACTTGGCCTCCGCCGCTCTTCTGTGGGGCATTTACTTTGGTGTCAACAGCACCAGGTGCCACCCGACACACTTCCTGGTTCCCACCTCCGTGTTTCTGGTGCTGTGCCTCCTCCTCCTCGGCTCCACCTTCTCCCGGCCTTACTCGCACCTCTACAACCACGCCTCCTCGCTCCTCATCGTCATGATGTTCGGCGTGACCTTGGCTCTCCAGTTCCAAGCTGGCGATTTCGGAGTGGGAGTGACCAATGGATCATTTGGAGATGAGAGTCCTTGCATGTCTCCTGTCGGGACCTTCTCGCTCTGCATGGAGGTTCTGCTTCTCCTCTACAGTGGCTTGCATCTGCCCTTGTACGTCTCCGTGCTCCTCGGCCTCCTGTACTCGGTTCTCTTCGAAGCCCTGGGCTGGTTTCATGCCTTAGATGGTGCCCACTCCGTTTGGCAAACCTTTAGCTGGCTGGTGCCGGGTAAGGTTCTTCTGCACCTGTGTGCCCACATCATCGGGATTCACATCTTCATCATGTCGGAAGTGCGCTCCCGCAGCACCTTCCTCAAGGTAGGGATTTTAAATGTTAAGCTTTTTAACCAATATTGATATTTTAACTTTTAATGTTAATTTTTAATGCCCTGTTCTTAAATCCATAAGACGTTCTTTTTTTTTTTTTTTTACTCAAAAGACAATGATTGAGCTATTTCTCTGTTTTACCATCAAATATTTCAGAGTTTTTATCAAGAATACATATTAAGAAGCATATTTAAATATTTTTATGGACTGTATATAATTAAGGAACTGTTTTACTAAATCCATTTTTATATTATAATACTGCACATTCTCTCTTGTACATAAATACAGTGGTACACCAACTTACGAATGTCCTTACTAACGAAAAACCAGAGTAATGAAATACATCGCTGCAAAAATTTTGTCCAGAGTTGCGAAAAAAATTCGCAAAAAAAAAAAAGACGAGCGCATCTTGGTCTTACCGCGAGCAGGCATAAATGAGAGAGTCCAGAAGTGTAAAAAACAGTTGTTTAATCCTCACGCACATCAAATAAACAAAAAACAACAACAAAAGCACTGGTGAGTTTCAAATGTATTGCTTCCAAAATATAAAATGAGCGGATGATCTCCTAGAATGGCTTCTGCGCATCTGGCGTTGGTATAAATAGAGAGCAAGAGTTCCTACAGCACATTCACACACACACACACTCACTCACTTACTCAGCGGGAAATTGAAGCAGTTTCAAAACCCACTAACACAATAAATTTTCCCCACATAAAACTTGCAAATAAGCTGATAGAAGTTCGACGTGGGTGCGCTAATCTCGCTGGGTGTTACACTCTATATGGTCCGGGCGGAACATTCTGATGACGTTAGTTCCGTGTCTGTGACGTCATTTCAACATGTCGGTGAACGTTTATTCTGTAAATACTGTAACTTTATAAACGATTGCCAATGGGCAATTTAAACAACCACTTTGTAACATGTTTGTATTACTTATATTAACGATAGTTTATCACTTGTAAAAAAAAATGTCTGAATTCACGAACTCATGGCACGGATTAGACGAATTGCATGTAAAATGCGGCTCAGCTAGCTAACGGAATTCCCGCCCATCGGAACAAATGAATTTCGTAAATCGGGTTACCACTGTACATGTCAAATTTTGTAAATGCCATGAAATCGCCTCTGCAGCTGAATTGGCAATAAACCTAATGACTCCTCAAGGTAGGGCAGGCCATCATGCACGGCAAGGATTTGGAGGTGGAGAAGGCGCTGAAGGAGCGCATGATTCATTCGGTGATGCCCCGCTTGGTGGCGGACGAGCTGATGAAGCAAGGGGACGAGGAGAGCGAGAGTTCCGGGAAGAGGTACAGCGCCGGGACCTGCTCGCTCACCCCCGCCGCCTCGTCCAGCCCCAAGAGCAACAAGCGCAAGAAGACCTCCATCCCCCGCGGCCAGATCATCTTCCGGCCCTTCAACATGAAGCGCATGGAGCCCGTCAGCATCCTCTTCGCCGACATCGTGGGCTTCACCAAGATGAGCGCCAACAAGTCCGCCCACGCCCTGGTGGGGCTGCTCAACGACCTGTTCGGCCGCTTCGACCGCCTGTGCGAGCTGACCCGCTGCGAGAAGATCAGCACTTTGGGAGATTGCTACTACTGCGTGGCCGGCTGCCCCGAGCCACGCCCTGACCACGCCTACTGCTGCGTGGAAATGGGTCTGGGGATGATCCAGGCCATCGAGCAGTTCTGCCAGGAGAAGGCGGAGACGGTGGACATGCGTGTTGGCGTGCACACGGGCACCGTGCTGTGTGGCATTCTGGGGATGAAGCGCTTTAAGTTTGACGTCTGGTCCAATGACGTGACCGTGGCCAATCTGATGGAGCAGCTGGGCGTGGCCGGGAAGGTGCACCTGTCGGAGGTGACGGCCGGCTTCCTGGATGACCGCTACCAGAGGGAAGACGGGCGAGTGCTGGAGCGCATCGGGCACAGTGTTACTGAGCAACTGAAAGGTAGGACGTCTCTTTCGTTTTTTTTCTTCTTCTTTCACTTTCGTTTCACACACTTTTGCTCTCTCTGTCCTGTCTCTCCGTAATCTTTTTTCAGTGTGACTCTTCAATTTTCATTTCTCGCTCTCTTTCCCTCCCACTCATTCTCTCTTTTTTTTTTTTTTATTTGTCTTGTTCTTTATTTTCTTCCTCGTTCTTTCTTTCTCTGATTTTTTCTCTTTCTTTTCTAATCTATTGTACTCTTCTTTCTTACTCTTTCTCTCTGTTCTATGTCCTTCACTGTTCAGTTTCTCGTGCACCCTCATCTTTCTCTCTTTTTCTCACACTTTCACTCTCTGTTCTCTCACTCTCTCTCTTTTCTCTGTTCTTCACTCACTGTTCTGTTTTTCTCTTCTTTCTCTCGTTATCTCCCTTTTATCTTACTATTTCAAACACACTTTTGAATCTAACTGTTTTGTCTCTCCACTATCCATTTTTCAGGGTCTTGCTTCACTTCACATTTCTCGCTCTCTTTCTCTTCCACTCTTCCTTTCTTTTATTTCTTTTGTTCTTTCTCTCGTTCACTCTTTCCTAATCTTTTCTACTCTATTCTTTCTTTCTCTTTCTCTTTCTCTTTCCCTGTTCTGTCTCTTTCAGTGTTCTGTTTCTCTTTCGGTCCCTCATCTTTTTTTTTTATCACACTTTCACTCTCTGTTCTCTCTCTCTTTTCTTCCTTCCTATTCACGTACTGTTTTGTTTTTCTCTTCTTTCTCTCGCTATCTCCCTTTTATCTTTCCTTTTCAAACATTCTTTTGGCTCTAACTGTTTTGTCTCTCCACTTTCCATTTTCAGGGTCACTCTTCATTTCTCTTTTCTCACTCTTTTTCTCACACTCTTTCTTTCTCTGTTCTGTCTCCGTCTTTCACTCTCCCTTTCACTCTCTGTTCTGTTTCACTTCCGTCTCTTTCTTTCACGCTCTCCCTGCCATTTTATTTCTCTCTTTTTCTCACATTTGTACTCCCTATGTTTTTCTCTTTCCTTCTCCGTTTCACTCTGAAACTGTTCTGTTTCTTCCTTCTCTCGCTCTCTTCCCTTTTGTTATCTTTTTATTTCACACACAGTTCTGTTCTGTCTCTCCCTAACCTTATTTCAGGGTCACACTATTGATATTTTTCACTCTCTTTTTCTCCCACTCAAATGTTCTTTCTAACCCCCCCTCCCTCTCCTTTACCTCTTCCTTCTTTCTTTCTTTCCTTCCCCCCTCTTTCCTTCTTTCTTTCACTCTCTTCTATTCCTTTCTCTCTTTCTCTTCCTGTTATCTTTTTCTCTTTTCTCACACTTTACTCACTCTGTTCTCTCTCTCTCTCTCTCTCTCTCTCTCTCTCTCTCTCTCTCTCTCTCTCTCTCTCTCTCTCTCTCTCTCTCTCGTTTCTCTCCTACTCTGTTCTACCTCTCCTTTCACTCTCTCCCCCATACTTGCTCAATTCTCTCAATCATGTCTGTTTACTTCTCACTCTATTGTGTCTTTCTCCCCCGTTATCTTTTCTCTCTCTGTTCTGTCTCTTTTCCTCTCCTTTTGTCTCTCTCACTGTCTGTGGAACATGATTATCAGTCGTGAGCTTTCATCATGGCTTCCGGTTGAATTTGTCGGGACATGATTTATAGCTCGATTCACATTTCTCCATGTGTCATACGTATTTAACATCATTTTAATTCCGACTGTGTCTTCGCTTCATGGCATTTACAGTTCGGGGTTTGCGTGTGGTTCTTTACCGTTAGGCCTTATTTTGCATTATGAATCTATTCTGCTGGGAGACGAGGAACCGCTCACACAGGGAAACGGCTGCAGCATCATCACTTCACGAGAGGAACGAGACGGGTGTTTTAGCTTTCGGCTAAAATGATTTCCTGTCCACAAAACCAACCTGTCTGTTGGTGAAAAGTGAAAGTGAAATGAAGGTTTCAATGGTTTCACTGATGAACCTGAGGACAAAATTGAGGACAAAATTGAATTGGATTTGGAAAATTAACAGTGGGATGAGGCCATCAAATCATATCTGAAATGGAAATCAATTTTCCATTTATATATTTTTAAATATTTTTATTCATTTACTGTATATTTTTATATATTATAATTATCACATATTGTTGGTGCTTTTGAAGTTTTATCTGGACCGATTCTTGTGATCTTCTTGGTTCTCTGTGGGACTCTTAAAAGTTCTCAGAATCAAGATTTAGGACTTCTCCTTCGTCGCACTTTAATGTATTGCTTTTTAAAATATGAATTAATACATCATTCAAATTATTTCTTAAATATGCAGAAAGCATGTGTGTGAGGGAGTGTTGTTTCTGATTTAATTGCCATAAAATCTGTTCAGATAATTCAGTTCAGAGCCAATTTCCCACTTTATAAATTGTGAAATTCGACCTCAGCGTGTTTCGGGTTAAGATGTTGAGTTGTTTGGCTTGTCCAGTCCCAATTGGAATTTCAGAATAAACTCAAGATCACGAGATTGGAAATATAATTTTAACAAGTGCTATTTCTCCATTGGTGTAGTGGTGGAGTGAATCTGTTATCATCGCAGAAAATGTTTTCTCATGCTCTTCGCTCTTTTGTCTTGTCTTGAAAATCGTTGCAATTGCACCATCTTTTGTCTTGTTGTAAACCTAAGTGCTCGTAAACTATACAACCTGTGAACTTTAAGCGGGTGAGGAAAAAAATTCCAAACAAAAATTGTGACTGGCTTTTTGGTTAATCGAATAGTGAGTAAGTGACTTTCTCAATGTGGCCACTAGGGGCAGAATTAAAATTACGCTCTGCATTTGACCTTGCACTGAAGTGACACACACACACACTTTTTTTTCTTTTACTTTTTTTTTTTGTTTTTTACACAAAGTCGTTTGAGGCAGAACTGATCGGCTGCGATTAGAGTGTGTTCTTGCAGATAAGACTCCCAATCATGCTTGTACACAAGTGTCGGCGCATATACAGTTTTCCTATTTTCCTATTTTGGGAAATAAATGCGAATCTATTCAGTTGTACATTGATGGAGACGTCGAGGAGTTTCCTGAGGTTTTATGATGCGTAAAGTACTATAAATACATACAACATGAACATACAATAATGTCTCGTCTCGTGCATTCAAAGTTCCTGAAGTCTTTATGTCTATTGCTTTTGAAGAGCTGGACAGGTTTGTCTGGTCAGGCTGGAAGATTGTGCAATTCAAAACCGTACTGTTATCAAAAATCATTTGACTGTGAATTTTGATTACTGTGATGGTTGATCATTTTCTGATTGGTTGATTTCCTATTGTTTGAAATTATACACGTAATTTGTTTGTGGTCAAGCTCATGATTCAAATTTGCACGCACGGACTTGCAAAATGCCATCCCGTATTTTGGTTGATGGTATTAAATTAAGAAAATGGATTTTAAATGGTGTTGTTCACAAACATAATTAGAAGTATTTGCATCTTGGAGAACTGAGTAAGTGAAGGTGAAGAACGATGGAGGAGTTTAGAGTCGATCTTTCTGGTTAAGCCTTGTTCATGTTTCTCAATAATTTGCTAATCTCTAAGTTTAAATTCATTGGTCGACCTCTTTTTCAAGATGTTTACTAGCGCTCACTTTCTCGGGAGGCGTGGCTACAAGATTGGCAAAACAAACAAAAAAACGCAAACACAACGAATCTCAGCGTTTACTCCACAGAACAAACCGTGTCGGGAACAGGAACTTGTCAAATTGGCACAACAAATCAAAAATTGACTGATTGGCGACAACATTTTTTTTTGTTATTGGAATCTTTTTATCTTGTATTGTCCAGTGACATGAAAAATCTTTGTAGTAATTCACGTTTTAAAGTTATCCTTTTTTTTCACTACTCGTCACAGCTATTTAATTATTTAATTTTTTTTTTAATTTAATTTAATTGTGGAACGCACAAAAGGAGGTTTTATTTAAAGCTTTGCATTATGCTGAAATTAATGACATTTATAGCGACAAAAAAATCAAGTTATTCTCGCTAACATCTGTGTTCCTCTTTTTTTTTTTTTTTTTTTACATATGTTATGTTTTTTTTATTGTAACTAAAAGTTTCTTTATCTTGTAGAAAATGCTCTGACATCACAGATAAAGACGTTGGTTTCACTGAACAGGTCAATCATCATCGACCTTGGCAGATTCAAGGTCATTCACAGTGGTGTGAAAATATTCCAACCTTTATTAACATGGCAAAAACATTTATCACAGAAAAGCCTGGACTATGTTTCAAATTGAATTGAACACACACGTAAAATAAAAAAAATGTTTATTATAATATATTTTATGTACAAATACTGTAATTATATTCATGTGTTCATGTTGTGATCATTCATATCATAAATACTGCATCATGTAGTATTCATTTTGATATTCATAACAGACTATTCTGAATTCCATTTTTGCTCTTTGTATTGTAGGACTTTAATGATTCAGTATTGAATCTGTTTATGTAATACATTGTTCCGTTGCAATAATATGTTTGTCACGATTACTATAAAATAATTGTCCGATTCGTTATTGTTTTTCCCAACACTCGCTGCGCTGTCATTGGTTGCGGTCAAAACCTCTCGTCCTCCGATAACGCTGACGAGCTCAATACTCCAACGCCTGATGATATGCAAACACTGTCAGGTGATTCCTGGACGGTGTCATGTGACCTCATGCCGCACTCTTAACTGATCTCAAACGTTCCTTTTTTTCCCGCAGAAACTTGCCATAGCTTGTTGCTCTTAAAAGATTCTTTCTCTCTCTCTCTTTCTGGCTCAACATTTTCCCTTCTTTTGTCTCACTCTCTGCACTTTGTAACGTGTGTGTGTGTGTGTGTGTGTGTGTATGTTGACGCAGCTGGTTGATTTTTGTGTTTGTAAGCCTTTGGCCTTGCTTTGCTTGTGGACAGGTCAGGGAATAACTTTGATAAGACACCTTCATGTAGTCAGAGGTCAGAAGTGTGTGTGTGTGTGTGTGTGTGTGTGTGTGTGTGTGAAGAGCAGGTTTCTCTTGTCATTGTTGTCATTTCATATTATTCAAGCACATTGTGTTTTGTTTTTGGATATTTTAGTTTTATTTGTTAACATTCCTTTCTTAATGCTCGACGGCTTAAGGAACGTTATTTTTTATTTTGAACGTGTGATTTATTAATTTAGTTGCAACACTGTTTGCTCTTATAATTATTAATATAATTCTAAGAATTAGTTCAATTCATTATTTTTCAGTACCATAACATTTTTAAAAAAGCTAATTTAAATTATGTTTGTTACGTTGATTTTTAAAGAAGTACAAATATCTATATTAATATATTTTTAGATATACATATATCAATAATATATCTAAATGATCTCAAAATTCTCTCTCTCTCGGTCACACACACACACACACACACACACACACACACACACACACACACACACACACACACACACACTTATTTTCTTCTGTTAGGCCTTTGTGTCCTAGTGATGGAGAGTTGCATTTACCAAAAGGTTGCTTGTTCTTTTCCTGGTACTTTCTACTTTACTTTCTTTTTTAATTTTAATAATTTTCTTTACTTTTCTTTTACTATGGGATCTACAGAATAGAAAGGCATCTTCTGTAACATGTCTAGAAGTTTGTTTTTCCTGATTTGGAGGGAAAAATAGAGTGTGATACAATTAGAATCAATGAACCATTTCTTCACATCTTCCTTTTCTCTGTCTTGTGTATATTTTTTATAAACGGTTGCTTCTTTTTATTATTCTTCCAGTTTTCATTATTTATGTAGTTCCTTCGGCTGTACAAAGCTTTCTTGCCAAGCATGTGGAAATCTGTTTGGAGTGGGTGGGTTAAACTGTCGTGGGCTTCATCAATGACCTAATATGGTGTCGTCAGAAACCACACAGGAGAGACTTTTTCTTTTTTTTCTGTCTCTGACCAAATGTCCTCTGCTGCTCTTCTCTTTGTTTTGTGGACATGAATGCTGACGAATTGCGTGAAACCGAAGAGTTGAAAAGTAAGACATGTTTCATATGATGAGCTAAACCGGTTCAAAGTCATGAATGGTAGAAGCAAACTGGAAGCCAAGATGTCGCCATAAAATACAGTCATCACTTTACATTTATAGATTCCACAACGGGTTGATCAACGTGTGAGTTTTTGCATTTACAGATTGTATCTATGAGAGGGAGAAAGGAAGAGTCTCTCTCTAATTCTCTAAGACAGAGAGGTCATCATACTAACAGAATTGCTCATTTCCACTGTACATGTCAGGATTATTTTTTTTGTATGTAATGGTCATGGGAAATGCTTGTAATTTGCTCGAGATCCTTGAAAATGATTACATTTCAGTCATGTGTTTTCGAGGATTTATAAATGCTTGAATTTTAACTGAAATGCTTGAAAATACTTGACATTTTAATTATACAGTGGAATCCGGATAAGTGCACGTCCTCGGGACCTGATACTAACTTTTTGGTTCTTTTAGTTTTTTAACTTTTCTTTTTGGTACAAAGCGGTTCTCCCACTCCATGTCGGGTTTCACGCAAGTCTTGATTCACTGATTCATAGAGTGAGACAGAGAGAAAGACGGACAAACAGTCTGTGAATAAACAGCCTGTGATCACTATGATCCAGGTCTGATTACAAGTGCAGAAAGTTGGAAGCGCGAACATCTTTATTGTGGCGGTGTCCCTGGCCGAGCAGAACCCGTGTCAAACTCGTTTTCACCGAACGAATGAACGAATTGCTCACTGAGTTGTTTAATAAAAAAATGTGTAGATTTCGAACGAATCATTCAGGAACGACACATCACAACTGGAGACTGATCCGTTTGTAAAAAGGAAGAGAAAAGGCACTAAAGTCAGACAGACTCGGGCAGGCCTGAGTTAAAAAAAAGTTTAATGAAGAAAATATGACAAAGCAAATCTTGCTCTCGGCTTCACTGGTAATGTCGTTGGTGAGGAGGAAAGACCAATTGAGACACTTTTCAAGTGATGTAGGTGGGGGGGGGGGGTTTCACTGCCTGTTGTTCAAATAAAAAAAAGCACCAATTCATTAATATGTTGTGATGCAGCCATACGCCCCACCGCCGCGAGTGCTTCCGCCTTGCATAACCAAGCCACACCCAAGCCACACCCCCCGGAAATACATACACGTCAGCTCTGTCATTTTCAGCGCGGCTGTCACACGCGACGCTGATAGCACATGGTTACAATCCCCAAATTCACGCAATAGACAATATATCCCGTTCACACACTTTTTATCATTTTACCATGGCACCCAACCTTGCACATTCGCGGCAGTAACCGGCTATAGTGCGCGTCGCGATTTGATGACGTCATCCGAACGGGCGCCGGTATGACGTCATATAAGAGGTTGGTAAAGTCTATTTTTTCCCGCCAAGATGCATTATGATAATTGTGGAAATATGAATGTAATGGGTTTGAATTTGATGGGAGTAAATACTGTTTATATTTATTTTGACTGTAAATGTACTGTTGTTCCCTGCTGTGATTGTTAAAAGGATTAAATATGAACATGATTGTTGTTATAATGGTACAGCCCAAAAATGGGCGGAGTTTGGGCCTATAAAAGCCCAGAGACAATCACAATCTAGTGGGTTAGGTTGGTTGGTTGATTGATACCTGGTCAATCCGGTGGTTATCTGGCGAAACGTAATCAATGTTGGATTATTTGCTGGGATACTTTCTTGTTTTGTCCGTTTTTTTTTTTTTTTACTTTGGGAACATTTGGCACTGTAAATAAATACCACCTTGCACTCAAGTGCTTGTTAGTGAGCCATCATTTTTTTTTTTGGACGACCACACCGCGTCACATGTGTAGTAGTGAAACTATGTGGTAGTCTCAGGGGAAATGTTTTTTTTGTGTGGGGGTGTTGGGGGTGCGAGATTTTTCCATATGTTTAAAGAGGTCGCAGGCATAAAAATTTGAGAACCACTGTAACTTATAAATGTAATTAAATGTAATGTAACTACTCTTTAATGTTAAGTAACTGATTTTTTTATTATAACTTATTCAAGTGACATTTGCAGTTGCGTAGAAAAATTATGTTAGCAACTTTAATCTTCTAAAATGTTGTTAGCTTATGAAAACACACACAGCTCCATTAATGGAGGATGAAACTGTCCAAGTGAATAAAGAAAAATATCATAAAACTGTGGAAACACTGCCACGGCTACCATAGGACGAAAGGCATAGTGGGAAATGTAGTTTTTTGTCAATGCAAGCTCTTAATTTAATTTTTGCTGTCGCGGGCAATGGCATATGACATGGCCACATCTGGCCCCCGGGCCTTGAGTTTGACACATGCTTTAAATGGTTAGAATGGTTAGACATTTTTCCTATAATGTAAGTAAGCTCTAAAAAATAAAAAATATCGAGAATGTAAAAAATGTAAGAGAATACATAAACTTAAATAACTCCAGTTTCACGGTACAAAAGAAATGTTAAAACACGCCCCACATGTGGCACCAAATTTTGAGCTGGTAATCTTATTGTTATCTTATTGCTGAATTGAATCTTATTGCATCAATTCAGCTGATATTTAGGAGGCTTCCTCCCCATTCCAGACTTTCTGAATCACGGACAGTGAAAAATGTAGAAGTGGGATTGACTGCAGAGACTTGAAATGCTCATGAGGAATGTGGCAGTCGGTGGGTCGGAGACGGTCTCCCTGGGCATCCTGCCCTTACAAGACTGCTGCGCCCGCCATCGCTCAGTCTGCCTGAACATGTCGAGTTATGCAAATTACACCAGCTTGCTTGATTTTTTGCTCGATTCGGGTTCATTTAAAGAAAATTGCAGCACGACTAGTGGTGAATGCGCGTCATTGCTTTTACATTTATCCTTATGTCGTACTTTTAGTTGTCATCCTTTTTAAGGGTTCTATTAATTTTAAATGTAGCGCCAGGATTTCCATGGGAACGGCTCTATAGCATGGAAGTATTTATTTATTTTTTATCAATCTGAAGACAAGAATCCAATCACACACCTTTTTCACATTATAAACAAAGCTGGATCAATTATTAAACTATTTAACCTTTTTGTCTGGTTAGTTTAAACCAGACAAAAGTTTTTTTTCTTTTATTTTTTGTCACCCGACTGTGATGAAATGTATTAAAAGATTTTTTCTCCTCATGTCAGACGCAACGTACAAATAGACCTTATCTGCCAATATTAGTTGTTTGCAGTTTATCAATAATTTAAGAAAGATTTTGTCCTTGTTGCCTTATTTCTTTATTTAATTGGATTTAAGACGAATGTCAGGAAAGTGCATTTTTTTGGCAGCGTAAAAATGTGAGAAATATCATTTCGAAATGTATTAGTCAGTGTTAGGCTGTCTCATTCATGTGATCTTAAGCCACGCCCACTTTCCCTCCCAACCAGTGAGGTTATTGGCTCTTCTCAGCTAATCAGGGTTGACATCTAGTCTGTCTTCGAGTCATCGGTCTAGCCAAACCTGCTCGAGATGTTGTGTCATAAAAACAATTTAATTATGTCTAATGTTTCAGTAGGGCTGAGAAAACATAGTTACACCTTTATTGGTGAGGACAAAATAGTTATTGGTGAGGGCAGAAAACACAGTTACACCTTAGTTGTTGCAGTCGGCCTGAAGTTTAACAAAAATAAAACTTGAAAGACGTTTACAGGTTGTTAAGTCTAATTTTATCTATAATTTTATTTATTTAGCACTTTTCTTAGTCCCAGACCAACGCGATGTCGCTGTAACGCGCTGTAAAGTCTTTGGAACTACATATTTTGTAAGCCACCATTTTCCAAACACAAGAACAAAGCAAATGTAAAGATGTTAATCAGATGTTAATTAAGTACAGTAGACTCTCGCCAAATTTAATCCAATAGTGTTGCGGCGATAGCTTCATGACTTTGTTTAATGGTGGGTGGGCGTGGCCAAATTTTAAGCATGCACCTTCCAGATAAATACACACAAACAGCTTCGATTCCATTTGTGTATTGAATTTACAACAAACTATAATAACGATATTTAAATGTAAAAGTTTAAGTGTTTGCATGTGAGATGATGTGTCGTGTGTACTGTACGATCTAGAAATCCAATCTGCCATAATTCTAGCCAATCAGAGACAAGCATGCTAAAGATTGACAAATCACAAGACTTCATGCACCAGTTAAGAATTATTTATTAAACTATTTCAAAAGGCTTCCACATATCCACTATTTTTTTTAGTCTCTCTTTCTCTCCCTCCCTCTATCTCTCTTTCTCTATTCTGTCTTTCTCTAAATATTTACAAATTATATATCTACGTATATAAACATGTGATTAAAGTATACATCTATTTTATTTTATTTTTTTTGTATTCATTTTTTTGTAGGGTTTTAAGCGTAAAATGCAGATTTTGTGTTCTAATGATTTCACACTCTGTTCCCCACATATTTAAAGAGACGAGGAAATGCAGGGAACCTTTAGAATGTTGACAACAGATTGATTAGAAGCTTGGTCACGTCACCTAAACGTTCCAGACCTAGAAGACCATCCAGCAGCTCCATCTCCTTTACTTGAACAGCTGGTCGATCTTTCTTTAATCTCTGACCACCAACTGTTCGATAAGCTGATAAACACTGACCTGCTTGATATCAAATCTGTTATATTAATATTTAAGCCCATCGTCTTATCTGCTTCCACTCTTTGTCTTTCATGGTTTGCAGAAGAGCAGAAGAATCTTTAGAATAATACTTTATGAGAATGAAGCTAAACAACGCTAATAGTAATTCCACAATCCGTAGAGACAAAAATTGTTCTCGAATATATTCTTATAGTTACAATGTTTTTTTTTTCCCTTAGCCAGTTGTTTTTTTTTTGTTCAACAAAACTAATAACACTAATAATAGTAATTCCAGAATCTGTAGAAACAAAGATTGTATCAATAATTTCTTTTCTTGAATAAATTAGTATAGTTACAGTAGTTTTTTGTTTTTCTCCATTTACCAGTCACTAGTTTTCGTTCAACAGTTTTTTTAGTTCACCGACGAAGCTAAACAACACTAATAGTAATTCCACAATCTGTAGAGACAAAAATTGCGTCACAATTTTTTTTTTATCAAATACCGTATTTTCCGGACTATAAGCCGCTACTTTTTTCCTAGGTTTTGAACCATGCGGCTTATAGAAAAAAGCGGCTATTTTGTTGATTTTTTTTCCACCGCTAGGGGGCAATCGAAATAATCGCGCTTTAATCGGTATCAAAAGACAAAACAAATGCAAAGAAGAATATGCTACTGAAATAAATATAAATATATTATATTTATAATAAATATAAATATATATATATATTAATATATTAAATATATGGTAGACTTGGATGAGAAGTGGTGAGAAGTCATTCACA
>MU204413.1:6114035-6198581 GCA_017309775.1 Paedocypris sp. Pulau Singkep
TCTCTCTCTCTCTCTCTCTCTCTCTCTCTCTCTCTCTCTCTCTCTCTCTCTCTCTCTCTCTCTCTCTCTCTCTCTCTCTCTCTCTCTCTCTCACTGTCTATGTCTCTCTCTCTCTCTTTCTCCCTCTTGCACTCTCTTAAAAGATAGACCCAGGACATTTAATTTAAATGTTTTTTTAAATAAATGCCTGGACTACTTTTAACAGATATACGGTTATTTAAAATGACAGCTGCTTCTCCAGGTTTCCCCTTGCGTTTTAATTTCGTACTTTATATAAAATAATACCCCCCCCCCCCACACACACAATATCGTGATATAATATCGATACCGTCTGTGCACTAGAAAATACCGTGATATGAATTTTAACCCATATCGCCCACCCCTAATCTGAAGACAAGAATCCAATCACACACCTTTTTCACATTATAAACAAAGCTGGATCAATTATTAAACTATTTAACCTTTTTGTCTGGTTAGTTTAAACCAGACAAAAGTTTTTTTTCTTTTATTTTTTGTCACCCGACTGTGATGAAATGTATTAAAAGATTTTTTTTCCTCATGTCAGAGGCAACGTACAAATAGACCTTATCTGCCAATATTAGTTGTTTGTAGTTTATCAATAATTTAAGAAAGATTTTGTCCTTGTTGCCTTATTTCTTTATTTAATTGGATTTAAGACGAATGTCAGGAAAGTGCATTTTTTTGGCAGCGTAAAAATGTGAGAAATATCGTTTCGAAATGTATTAGTCAGTGTTAGGCTGTGTCTCATTCATGTGATCTTAAGCCACGCCCACTTTCCCTCCCAACCAGTGAGGTTATTGGCTCTTCTCAGCTAATCAGGGTTGACATCTAGTCTGTCTTCGAGTCATCGGTCTAGCCAAACCTGCTCGAGATGTTGTGTCATAAAAACAATTTAATTATCTCTAATGTTTCAGTAGGGCTGAGAAAACACAGTTACACCTTTATTGGTGAGGACAAAATAGTTATTGGTGAGGGCAGAAAACACAGTTACACCTTAGTTGTTGCAGTCGGCCTGAAGTTTAACAAAAATAAAACTTGAAAGACGTTTACAGGTTGTTAAGTCTAATTTTATCTATAATTTTATTTATTTAGCACTTTTCTTAGTCCCAGACCAACGCGATGTCGCTATAACACGCTGTAAAGTCTTTGGAACTACATATTTTGTAAGCCACCATTTTCCAAACACAAGAACAAAGCAAATGTAAAGATGTTAATCAGATGTTAATTAAGTACAGTAGACTCTCGCCAAATTTAATCCAATAGTGTTGCGGCGATAGCTTCATGACTTTGTTTAATGATGGGTGGGCGTGGCCAAATTTTAAGCATGCACCTTCCAGATAAATACACACAAACAGCTTCGATTCCATTTGTGTATTGAATTTACAACAAACTATAATAACGATATTTAAATGTAAAAGTTTAAGTGTTTGCATGTGAGATGATGTGCCGTGTGTACTGTACGATCTAGAAATCCAATCTGCAATAATTCTAGCCAATCAGAGTCAAGCATGGTAAAGATTGACAAATCACAAGACTTCATGCACCAGTTAAGAATTATATATTAAACTATTTCAAAAGGCTTCCACATATCCACTATTTTTTTAGTCTCTCTTTCTCTCCCTCCCTCTATCTCTCTTTCTCTATTCTGTCTTTCTCTAAATATTTACAAATTATATATCTACGTATATAAACATGTGATTAAAGTATACATCTATTTTATTTTATTTTTATTAATTTTTTTGTAGGGTTTTAAGCGTAAAATGCAGATTTTGTGTTCTAATGATTTCACACTCTGTTCCCCACATATTTAAAGAGACGAGGAAATGCAGGGAACCTTTAGAATGTTGACAACAGATTGATTAGAAGCTTGGTCACGTCACCTAAACGTTCCAGACCTAGAAGACCATCCAGCAGCTCCATCTCCTTTACTTGAACAGCTGGTCGATCTTTCTTTAATCTCTGACCACCAACTGTTCGATAAGCTGATAAACACTGACCTGCTTGATATCAAATCTGTTATATTAATATTTAAGCCCATCGTCTTATCTGCTTCCACTCTTTGTCTTTCATGGTTTGCAGAAGAGCAGAAGAATCTTTAGAATAATACTCCATGAGAATGAAGCTAAACAACGCTAATAGTAATTCCAAAATCCGTAGAGACAATAATTGTGTCACTATTTTTCTTTTTTTCGAATATATTCTTACAGTTACAATGTTTTTTTTTTTCCTTTCACCAGTTGTTTTTTTTCGTTCACCAGTTTTTTTGTTCAACAAAACTAATAACACTAATAATAGTAATTCCACAATCTGTAGAAACAAAGATTGTATCAATAATTTTTTTTTCTTGAATACATTTGTATAGTTACAGTAGTTTTTTGTTTTTCTTCATTTACCAGTCACTAGTTTTTTTTACAACAGTTTTTTTTAGTTCACCGATGAAACTAAACAACACTAATAGTAATTCCACAATCTGTAGAGACAAAAATTGCGTCACTATTTTTTTTCTCTCAAATATATTCTTATAGTTACAATGTTTTTTCCTTCGGCAGTTGTTTTTTTTTTCGTTCACCAGTTTTTGTTCACCAGTTTTTTTTTTTTTCGTTCATCAACAAAACTAATAACACTAATGGTAATTCCACTAATAGTAACAAAACATTTTTTTGATCTTAAATACATTTGTGTAGTTACAGTCGTTTTTTTTCCACGTAGAATATTCAGGTTATAGTACAATGTTCACTTAGGAGAAGCCGAGTCCATTTGCCTGGATTATTGAGATTTGCTTCATTATTTTGCGTTCCGCGAGAATATTCCCTGATCCCAGCTGGGTTTTAGTTCCCATGTTTGAGAGGTCAAAGGACCATTTATGACTTCCTCAAGTCCACTTCTCCTGGGAGATTCTGGCCCACGTGCTCGTTCAGCTCAGTTAAATTCGGACCCAGAAGCTCATTATCTCCATTCTGAAGCGGGGCACGGGTCTCCACTAAACCATGTTTCTTGGCATATTAGGGCTAAAAGGTCCTGAAGTTCATAATGGCTTTCTGAAAAGGGCCCAGACTCTTTTGTTTTTGTGCGAATGTCAGTGGAATGTGTTTAGATTGGTATGTTCTCGCCGCTTGTTAGCAAGTGGTCGTGATTGTGGTGTTTGATGACTTCAATTAGCCGAAGGCGCTTTGTCGAAATAAAAATGCTGCTGTACTTATTGTCGTCTGCTGATGGGAACTGGGTCTTTTTTTGTACGTGGCGAATGTAATCTTGGTGCGTAGACAAAATTGGACAAAACAACAGAACTTGCGGTGCCTTGGTTCACAAACTTTACTATTCGTGGAACAATTTAGAATAGATTCATATACATACAGTCTATACACGTTCTATGTGTGAATATAGATAGAATAGAATGCCTTTATTGTAATTTTGTCACTGGTTTACAATGAAATACTATTTTTTGTTAATTAATTGTATTTCTAAGTGGAGTTGGTTAATTATTTTTTTTTAAATAATTGAACATTAAAAACAAATTTTTTTCATATTTTTATATATGTTTTATTCATCATGGACAGGGATGCCTCGTATGAAATTCAAAGATATGTTATGATAAGGTGCGCAATCTTCTTTATTGTATTTTTCATTTTTTTAATTTCTCATTTTAAGGCGCCTTTTGGCAACTCAAGGTCACCGGACAATATACAGAAAAAAATCAAATGTGTTATCTTGAGGCAAAATAGTCATTACAAAGCCGTTTTAAAGTCGAGGAGCAGAGATTACGAGATGATGCATAGGTTTTTTTTTTTTTTTCTTTTTTTCTTTTCCTAATATGTTCATGTATTATGTTTAAAGATATTTTTTAATATTATAAGATGTTACAGTTCTATTTATTGGATTACTATAGAAATCTAAAAAAATCATTTTTAAATAAATTATACATTTTTTTTTAAAACTAGAATAGAAATGTAAAAAAAAAGACACCTTAAGAAAGAATGTAGGTGTTTTCCACTTTCTATCTTTTCGCATTTTACCTCATTCGAATGTACAGTGTAAAAAAAATGTGCTATTTTTTTTTTTTACTTTTGTTATGTCGTCTTTGAAGCAGTTCAAGAGACTGTGTATAACCTCGGGGAACGTTTTCCGATCGTCTACAAATATGCACAGGCTTCTCCTCACGGCGCGGGCGCTTTTGTGTGCTTTAGGAGATTATGGGAGGTTGTAACGTGGTTGGTGTGTTTGAACAGGCTGATACTAGGCTGTTGTAATCACCGCTATTTGTTTTCTTGCTTGAATTGGTGCATCAAAGGGCATTAAACTCTCAATCCTGTGTGTGTGTGTGTGTGTGTGCGCAGCTGAAGCCCACTTACCCACGCTCTGAATTCTGTAGGGTAAACATGAGTAGCGAAACAAACTTACTCAGTGCGTTTAAATCTGCGTCGCATGAACTCCGTCCCACTCAGATTTACACACTGCCATTTCGCCGGGTTCTTTGTTCACTTGTTTTATTTACCAGAAAGTGACAAAGCCAGACGCTAAATATCTTATTCACTCTATTTGTTGAAAATTTAAATATTTTCGTGAATTAAGTGATTTCGTGATTTTTATCAAGCATCGAACATTTTCAAGCTTTTTTTCCCGCTTGGACTCGCATCAAAAGCAATTTAACGATCTTTGAGTTTGTTTTCAAATTAATTTAACAAAATAATAAGTTACAAAAATAATTGCAAATCATGTTTATTATTTGTATTATACTGGTATGATTAAATGTGTTAATGTTCTGTATTTATACACAACATTAATAAAAATACAGTACTTAACACACATTCCGAACACACTCACTAGAACACTCTTGTCACACACACACGCACACACACGCACAGACACTGTAACTTCAGCAGTCCTTTCGAGGAAATGTCTCTTCTGATTTGAAAATCTCTCTGAAATGTGAAAGTCTTTCTGAAAATTGACTATCAATTTGATGAATGAAATAAAAGTCTTTTGATCTTTTTCAATAATCTTTTTCACCAAAAAAAGTGTTTTATTGTGGTCACGGTCCACCAGACAGGCTGTGACCGTTCGTCTCACTTGTTCACGTGTATGATGACGACGTGCTTTACTGCCACTGTACGATTTAATGGATCATTTAATCAGGAAATATTAATAAATAAGCTAGAAAAGTAGAGGACTAGGGGATTGATTGTGAACTGGTCCAGCAGTTAACTGATTAACAGATGTTAATTTGTGAAATTGGCAGAGTAACGGTCAAATAATCCGGATATTGTGCGTGGTGACCCTCAAGGCTCTATTCTAGGCCCTATTCCGAATGTCAATAATGTAAAGTATCTCACCTATTGAAGCTTTTCTTGTTTGGTAGTGGAATTTACTTTTCAAAATTAACTAGGAAAAGTCAAAATATAAAGTTTTGTGTTATTGTGGCTCAGGTAGTATACAATTTAGTTTTTAGCGTGATATTGGTATTAAATTTGATGTATTTGTGTATGTGTCATACAAAGATGTGTCATATTACCAAAATGTCTAAATCTGTTGTTTTTTTTACAGGTTTAAAGACGTATCTTATTTCTGGCCACAAGATGGATGGTCCGTGTGACTGGTCTCAGCTCGGCCTGGGTCGAGATGTGTGTGAGATGTTAGGTCCAGTTCCAAACACACAAGCTCCAGACCTCAGGCTTTGCGCAGCGGCCGGACATCTGCCACAATGCAAGGTACGTCTGAGTTGTTTTTGAAATTCTCGTAACCATTGATTGTGTATTTTGCTAAACACACAAATGACTAAACCATGAGCGGGAAAGAAAAAACTTTTCAGACTCTGTAATCGTCAATTTATTTCCATGTTTTTGACGTGTTTTGTAATGTTTCTGTCAGTCTTCGTCGATGTCCTGTGGTGTCTCCCTCGAAAATCCCACAATGGATGAAATGACTCAAAATGGCTGCAGAGAAGAACATGGAGCCAACATCAGCAAGGTATTAACGACGTTTAATAAATATAAAATATATACACTCACTTTACTTTAATTTTGATAATTATATAATGTAAATATACAAATATTAAAATGCCTGAAGTCTAGAAATTGGAAAAAGAAAAATCTAATTGCATATTTGATGTACATCAACCCAATATATTCAAATTGATCATCAAGCTGTGTGGTGTATAGCTGAAGTTGAATATTTATAGAATAGACCCCCGTTTTAATGGCAGTTTTGTTGCAAAGCCCCCAATGAATAACAAATTATGAAACCTAACTGCTTTTTAACCCAATTAAACAATAAATCTTCCACATTTAGACTGTTCAAAAGAGTTTGGAGGATTCATTCACAAGCAGCCAAGTCACTTTGTCAAGCTGCCAAATCCTAGAAACAAGTGAGAGAATCTGGAGTGATGCTGACATTGTTAGAACCTAGAAATACACACTTTGCCAGACATAATTCCTTGACAAATGTATTATGTAACATCGAAGGGAGTATATATTTACAATAGTATCTAACTTATAACATAAAACCAGGGCTACTTTTAAAAATAAGCGAGTATAAAATTTTCAACATTAAAAATATAAAAACAAAGGAAGAAATTTATTAACTGAGTCAAGGTGTAAAAAGAAGTAAAATTTGTGTAAAGTTAAAAGTTAAAAGTTAAAAGTAAAAAAAAATCTGAATATTTTTATCAAACATCGAACATTTTCAAGCATTTAGTTCGCTTGGACTCGCATGTAAAGCATAATGATCATAAGCATAAGATTCAGTAAAATTCACTAAAAATTCACATAAGCAGAGCATAAGCAATGATCTTTGAATTTGTTTTCAAATTAGTTTTAAAGGCTTATATAAGCTTCCGAACATATCAGACACACTAGTTTAGTCACTGGTTTAGATCTGGCAGGGTGCTTTTATTCGTGTAAATACGGTTTTCTAAAATGGCATTTTCATACTAGTTGTGTCATATATGGTTCATTTAATTGTTCATTTATTCAACCAACCAACTGAACTCATGATCTGTCTGTGAATCACATACTGAATTGACAGATGTCCAATTTTGCTCAGTTTCGGCCCGTCTTC
The DNA here is from genome assembly GCA_017309775.1 of Paedocypris sp. Pulau Singkep. Taxonomy (NCBI): domain Eukaryota; kingdom Metazoa; phylum Chordata; class Actinopteri; order Cypriniformes; genus Paedocypris; species Paedocypris sp. Pulau Singkep. The sequence continues at coordinate 6,121,110 of MU204413.1, forward strand.
CTCCACAGTTCCCAGCAGGTCACAGTCCCAAAACCCTGAATGGTCTGCTGAGTCCTCAGTGCGAGGAGCGTGTGCGAGTGAGCCAGACGTCTCTGAGTGACAAGCTCCAGGAGAAGGACAGGAGCTGGGCTGGAGAAGGCAGTCCTGGCATGGAGCATTCCATCCTCCTCCTGCGCTGCAAGAACTTCAGAGAGAAGACTGATGCACATTTCGTGGAGGTTATCAAAGAAGACAGGTACGTGACGGAGTGAGTGATGAGCGAATGAATATGACTTTTAATATCATAACGGTGAAGCTTTCAATTTAGAAGCCATATTTAAAATTGGAATTAGATGTCTGTGCATAACGTTTGCATCAGTGCAAATCAGTATTTTTGCAACTTGTTCTTAACACAAACACACCACATTTTTCTTTCCTTTTTTTATGTGTTGTACTTATGTTGTCCTCATTTGCCTTTTTTTCTTGGGTTGTGCCTGGTGCACTAACATGTCATTAGGTGGGATGAATAACGTCTGTCTGTCTCACTCTCTTTTATCTCTCTGTCAGACTATACCTGTCTTCCTGAATTTTTCAGTCTGTCTTCCTGAATTTTTTTACACCTATCTTCCATCCTGTCTGTCTGTATTTCTATGACTGTTTTATTTTGTCTGTCTGTCTATTTCTTCTTATCTAAAGCCCTGTCTGTCTGACTGTCATATCTATACACCCTTCTATACACCCTGTCTCACTGTCTTATTTGTCTGTCTGGATTTCTATAAACCTAAAACCCCAACTGACAGTCTGTCTGATTGTCTTGTCTACTTCTATAAACCTAAAGCCCTGTCTGACTGTCTGTCTGTCATCAAACCTGTCTGTGTGTATTTCTGTACCCCCTCTCTAACTGTCTTTTCTGTCTGTCTGGATTTCTATAATCCTAAAACCCCAACTGTCTGTCTGTTTGTCTATCTGATTGCCTGATTGTCTTGTATGTCTGTCTGTATTTCTATACACCCTGTCTGTCTGTTTGTCTATATTTCTACAAATCGTAAACCATGTCTGTCTGTCTGTCTGTCTGTCTGTCTGTCTGTCTTTCAGTTTGTTTTCATACCTGTCTGTCTGTATATAAACCTAACACCCTATCTGTCTCACTGTCTGTCTGTTTTATTGCGGTGAATCAATGTGGCTACTATGAATCAGAGCTGACTTTTAGTGAATTTTACTGCATTTAATTTTATTTTAACAAAAAATGACTTGTGCGCTATATGCAAAGTTCACAAACGTGTTTCTCCATTCTCTCTCTCTTACAGTTTGATGAAGGAGTATTTCTTCAAGCCACCCATTAACAAGCTGAGTCTGAACTTCCTGGAGAATCTTCTGGAGTCAGCGTATCGCACCAGCTACCAGGAGGAGGTAGGGATGTGCACACAAACATCAAACTCCACGTATCAAGAATGTCAACGGTCAATCAGTGACCTCTTGTGGTTATGTGGGGAACTGCATTTCATCAGTGTCGGTATTTACTGAATTTTTCTTTTTTTTGGGTTCGCTGCAGGTGGTCAACCACGTGCCAGTGCAGACCTTTGCCAGTCCAGTGTTCAGCTCCCTGCTTGACGTGTTGCTGTCTTGTGCCGTGTTTTTCGCCCTGACCGTCGCCTGCTTCCTGTATCTGTGTGTTACCAAGGAGACGCCCCTCGCGGTCACAGTTGGACTGGCGACCGCGGCGACTCTGTTGGAAATGGTCTCTCTTGTGTTCTCAATTCGGTGAGTTGGATTGTAGATGAGGCAATTACTTTTCTCAAAGAGGTCAGAATTATTCGCAATGGACATATTATTTTAAAAAAATTGTATTACATTTCAATCATGGTGGATGTGGTCAAATTGTGCTTTTTGTGTCCCTATGTGCGTCCGAGGGCCAATTCCAGCCCGGTGTACGGATTTTACAATTCTGAAAGATTTACCGTATTCTTTGGAATATAAGGCACACACAAAGTCTTTGTAAAGATTTTCTTTGTAAACATTTTCTTTCATAATTTACAAAAATGTCAGTACGTCATATAATACGGAAAAAAGTGTGTGCCTATAACTTGGAAAAAAAAATTATAATGCTGGTCTTATACTCCAAAGAACACGGTAACTAATATTTTGTGCGATTTAGGGAAAAAATTCCTTTTATTTTAAAAGCAGCAAGGTAGGAATTCCTACTGGTAATCCTTGTAAGAATCATAATTTCACAATTAATTTTTTTATTCAAATGTTTTTGTATTATTGCTTTAAATTCATTGTATTTCAAGTTATTTTTGGTAATATTTAGTTGAGATAACAATGGCCTACATTTTCACTACATCTTTCCCGTTTTAAACCTGATATTTTCATCAACTTCATCTTCCTGTGATGTTGTGTGTGTCTGTGTGACCTCTGTCCGGCAGAATGACCTTCTGCCCGAATGACGTACAGAACTTCACGCGTCCTCTGCTGAAGCTGGCGTCCGGTTGGCTGCCCCGCCACATCATCGGCGCGGTCCTCGTGTCACTTCCTGCCGTGTCGGTGCTTTCACACCTGGCCTACAGTCTGCAGCTGCCCATTCAGGTGAGAAAGACACCTGTGATGTCATCACGAGTGCGATAGATTCACCAGGATGCCTCACTTTTCCACCAGGTGAACATGTTCCTGTGCTGTGCCCTCATCATTGCCATCATCCAGTACTGTAACTTCTGCCAGCTCAGCTTCTGGATGCGCTCCGTCCTGGCCACCGTAGTGGGTTTGTCTTTACTGGCTGTGCTCTACAGCGCCATCCACAGGACCAGGTCGGACATTCTACGGCTTTTACAAACTTAATTTATGGAAAATTATGCAATAATGTGGCGGATTCAGCTACGCTCGTGACCTTTATGTTCACTTGGACACGCAGAAACGGCTGCACGATTCTGGATAAAATGAGTTATGATTTTTTAATTTTTTTTTTGCTTAAAATGAAGATCACGATTCTGGAAATTTGTTTTATTTTAAAGATTAACCCTGAACATCAGGTGGTCAAGCAGCAATAACATATTACTCATTATTATTTATATATTTATAAATATGGTTTTAAATATTACTCTTAGTATTACTCTTTGCTCTAAATTTAAATAAAGTTAAAGTAATGTAAAGATGACATTTTTAATATTTTATCTGTTTTATACCTGCAACGTGGTGGGCGGGGCGCGGCAGGGGTTTGCTTTGCAATTGTTTCGCTTTGACCAATCAGAGCAAGGCCTCCAAAAGAGGGCAAAAGTTTTATACTCGAGCTTAGAGTGCAAGCTCGCCTCAATTTGTACGCAAACGCAAAGAAACGTGTACGGTAAAAATTAGATACGTGAAAGCGTAAAAATAAATATAATGCACTTGTTAGTAGAAATGTGTCAATCTTGGTGTTCTAAGTTTATTCGCATTTATTAAAGCAGTTTTATACATAGTGATAGTTGTGTCCAAGAGGTTGTAGGTTCTAATCCTGCTCCGGCTGGCGTGTTCTTGCGAAAGTTAAAGTGCTCATCTTGTTGGTTGTCAGTAACTGTAGAGCCTCGCCCAGTCACTTTAAGATCGCCCTCTGATGCTGATTGGCTGGTTCTGTGAGCTTCTCAAACCAAACTTGTGGATTGAATGGGAATCAAATTCTCGTTTGCATTTAGATTTTGTCCAATTCTGTGCATTTAAGCAAACGCAAAGCTGTCGTATATTGTGTTCCAAATTTGAACTTTGTCTGCAATGTCATGAAAATCAAATCAAATGCATTAGTATACGTATATCACGTTACATGAATATAGTTGTGCCGCTGATTGTTTTGACTACTGTTTTGAAAAACTATTAAAGACGTAACATAACACCATAAGTTGTTACAGTAACTGTCACAATGTAATATAATATATTTCTTTTTTTTTTTTGCAGCCTCCCTCAGAGCTTTACATCTTTTGGGTGAGTTTTCCCCTCAACGAAACCAGTGCAAATTAGTTTATTTTTTTCCTTTTTTTAAGTCACAACACTGGAATGACATGACCTGCTTGAAAAATGTTCATTACAAGATTTGAACGATAAAAGCACGTATTGCTTTTTTTTTGTTTTGGATATGTGGTTTGCTTCAAATGCTATCACTTAGTAAAGATAAAATGTCAGTTTGGGATAAAATTGTCGGTTAATTTCTTATTGGTGAATTTTGCATCAACTTAATTGATTGTTTTAAGTGGCTTAGTTCAGATTTCACATTTAATTCCTTCGTTTTTCTGGTTTGCAAATTATTTGTCGTAAACTTCCAACCTTAACAAAAAGCGATGTCTTCCATCGTAGGAACGCGAGTAACCAGAGTGCGGAAGAATCACTGAAAGTCACGTCGGACTCGGCCCACACGCCCCTCGACCTGCTGGTTCCAGAGACAGTCTTGTCCTTCTTCCTCCTGCTGCTGTTAGTTTGGTTCCTCAACCGCGAATTTGAGGTCAGCTACCGTCTGCATTACCATGGCAACGTGGAAGCCGACAAGCATCGCATCAAAATCCAAACCATGAGAGACCAAGCTGACTGGTTGCTAGGGAACATCATCCCTATCCACGTGGCCGAGCAGCTTAAGGTCAACCAGAGTTACTCCAAGAACCATGACAACGTGGGGGTGATCTTTGCCAGCATCGTGAACTTCAGCGAGTTCTACGAGGAGAGCTACGAAGGCGGCAAAGAGTGCTACCGGGTGCTCAATGAGCTGATCGGCGACTTCGACGAGCTCCTGCGGACGCCCGCCTTCGCCAGCGTGGAGAAAATAAAGACCATCGGCGCCACGTACATGGCCGCGTCCGGATTAAACGGCCAGCAGTTCCAAGACCAGTCTTACCCGCATGCCCACCTACGTGCCCTTTTCGACTTTGCCCTGGAGATGATGCGCGTGGTGGATGATTTCAACAAGAACATGTTGGGCTTCCAGTTCAAGGTGCGAATTGGCTTCAACCACGGACCTTTGACGGCTGGCGTGATTGGCACCACCAAGCTGCTGTATGACATATGGGGCGACACGGTCAACATCGCCAGCCGCATGGACAGCACGGGCGTGGAGTGCCGCATACAGGTCAGCGAAGAGAGCCACTACGTGCTCAGAAGAATGAACTATGACTTTGATTACCGTGGCACTGTGAATGTGAAGGGGAAAGGGAAAATGAGGACATACCTGTACCCGAAAATAAACGAGGGAACGCCGGGGTCCGCACAGGTCCTGGAGCAAGGCCAAGGGAATGCTCTCGACGGGCAACTAGAAGCTAAAATATTAGTCGACACGGCTTTGACGGAAAGTACTGCACCACTGAACTCTTCCGGTGGCTGTGGTGCGCCTCTAGGGCCTGTTCTAGGCCCGTTTCAGTTCAACACGGAAAGGGACCAGGACGCCGTCCCGGAGGATTTTGAAATTCCTTATGAAGCGGCGAGTTGTAAACAAGCTTTTTCACAATTGAACGTGCCATTAGCCAGGCCGGAGACGCCATTGTTATTAGCGGAGGTCGACGAAGATGCAAACGAGCGAACAAAACTCAGGCCAGTGGAGTGAACTCTTCCTTTTTTTTTCGGCCTGTTGTGTTGTTCTGAGGATTTTTTGTTTCACTGTTGGAATACCAATGAGCAGCATTGACCTGTGTTAATGGTGTTGCGAGCATCTGCTGTGTGGATCACAGTGTAGCACAAAGGGGAAATTAAGTTGTGTTTTGAAGTGCCTTTAGAACAAAAATGTCCATTATGGTATGAATATCATATGTGGGATTTTCATATTACATATCTTTTTTTTTTTTTTACGAGCAACACAGCAACATAGCGTCATTTTATTTTTTATGTGTATATGCGGTTTTGAAAATGGACAGTTTAATGTTCATAAATATAATGTAACCTCTAATGCCATATACTATTTTTTTTTTCCCGAAACAAAATGGAAAGTGCCTGTTGTGAACAAGTGTAATTATAGAATAATGTATTATTGATATTATAGTCACTTTTCAGTTCATGTTAATATATATATATATATATATATATATGTGTGTGTGTGTGTGTGTGTGTGTGTGTGTGTGTGTAAACATACAAAGTTGCATTTGTGCATGAATACCATGGCAAATCTTTTTTTTTTTTTTTTAACTTAATATAAGCACAATCAATCAGTTTATAACGCATACAAGAGACTCTTCAAGAGCTTTTTATTAAAAAAAATGTAGTATGATTTGCAAATTATACTTGTGGGCTTAAAAACCTCTGGGCTTTTTTTTTTTAATTTAATTTAAAATATACAAAAATACACCAAACAATGGCCCCATAAATGTCGAGACCTTGAAACGTCTCCAAATCCGTCAGATACATTTACAGTCAAAGAGATTTTCGACTTGCTAGTGTAACAGTGTCAGATTGCGTTTCAAATGATTTATTTCTGTGCACGTCATTGTTAGCGTCATTTGTGACCAGAAAACACAAGTCAGTGTTCACAGTGATCGTGAGTTTAACAGCACTTGAGTCGCATTTATTCACGGCCTTGACGGGGAAGTGCCATTTACTTTAGGTTTTTTTATGGGAATTACTGTGGCTCAATGGGTAGAGCTGTAAGCTACACGCCAGACATTGGTTCAAGTCTGTTTTGGGACACAACCAAATTTCCAACTCCACACATGGTAAATTCATTCAGATTACAACTTTTTTGTTGCAATCACGTGCGTGTGGGTTACAGTAACGGATCAGCTTGCTGTGATATTGTTCATTTATTGCTTTTTACTTTTTCCAACAGTTCATTTTTGTTCTGTTTTAGTTTTTGTCCTTGCTTTGGGTTGTACAAGCACTAGAGAATAATCTGACATGTGTCTGGCATTTCAACTCAGCGGCGAGTTCACATTCTGCCGAAATTGAAACTTTATTAATCCCTGCGAAACTTCGTCTCTGCGTTTGACCCATCCGAACAGTGAAAAAATCCCGGAGCAGTGGGCAGCCTTAAGCCATGGCGTCCGGGAGGTCTTGCCCAAGCCGGATGGAGATTCCAACCTGGCAACCTTCCAACCTCGGACACGAGTCCAATACCACTGCACCATAACATAATTCATATAATTATACCTGCTCTCATTTATAATGTGATTATATATTTCCTAAAAATGGTGGAAAACACTCCAGTGCCTTTTTTGGATTATTTGTTGGATTTTTATTCATTTTTGCATTTTATAAGAACACTGTGTACATGAATTTTGAGGACGGAAAAGGGATTCGTTTTTACTGTTCCGTAGCGCACTGCTTGCCAGCCGACATACTCTTTTAAGAGTTCTTATATTACGCCATTAATGGGTTTTTACAGTATTGAATTGTGATGCACAATGTATGTGGTTTTGTGAGAAATGCATACATATTTATTGTCGGCCATTCGTGCTGGTCTTTTCAGGCATAACAACGGAAAGGAAAAAGGCTCAAGAGGGAAATCAAGGAATTTCAACCGGCACAGGGTTGTATTTTTAACTCATTAAAGGCCACAATCTTGATTTAAATAGTGCCTAAGAGGTTCTTTAAGAGAAATTCAGTATACACACAGGGTTAAATAAGGCCTTAACTTTACTGAGTGCCTCTGTTGTGCTTGTTCGGTTTAATGGATGTTTTAAAAGGAAATAATTTAATTGTCATTTCATATTTTTTCAACACAAATTTCACATTCATGCGTTCGGCTGGTGCCTTTGTTTAAAGGGAATTACTTGGCTATTATTATTTCGTTTGAGGGGGGGGGGGTTTACATTATCATTATTGACTGATCAACTTGTAAAGGAAAAAAAGGGAAACTTAAACGACATTTAACTGTGTGAAAATACAAAAATTTGGTTTGAATACTTGACATGAAAATTGCAAAGATCGAATGGTTTTCCTTTTGTCTTTTTGTGCCATGTGGGATTGTCTATACCAAAGATGATTTGTTAATGATATCATACTTTTTCCCAGGCACTTTTTGCTTATTTGTGCGTAAGACACTGCAGGTATTGATCCATTCACTGTTATACTCTTTGCAAAGTATCTACACGTTTGCACAGTGCCCTCACTTTGTATGTACATATCAATATTGTTTGATTTCTTTTTTTTTTCCTAAATGGATCAAATGTGCATGTTTTAGATCTATGGAAAGTAGAGAAACAATGAAACTATTTTCAAAGCCGGCTTGTGTCTGACTCTTTTTGTCCCAGGTTTAAGTCTCACTTTGAAATGTTCACGTTTCATGATACTATTAATATTGCTAAAATAAAGTTATTTCTATATTATAACACGCGTTTTATGATACTTTGTAACTTTCCGACCGTTATTTTTTGTAATTCGCCAACCAAACACGATTTAGTGTTTTGTTTTGTTTTTTACACGTTTTTTGTTACTTGCGTACTTTTTAAACGCGTAAAAACAAGCACTGCACCGGTGGTCGTCTGCTGCCCCCAGCGAACGTAGCGCGCGCTCACAACAGGTTTGACGTAGGGCGTGATTGCGCTCGCGCTCCCTCCCCCTCGGCTCCGTCTATCTGGAAAAAAAAAGAAAAAAAAACTTTTTGTATCGAAGGAATCAACAGCCGCCATCTTGTCGCGGCTCGGAATCGGGATTTCGATAGAGCACTATTTTCTATTTTTGGACGCGGAGGACCTAAAGCGAGCTTTGACGACAGCATTCACCGGAAAACGACGCTTGTATGTCGCCGCGGAGGAGTTTTGTGCGGAAAAACTGCGGATTTAATCGGCGTTCGTCGGCCACAAAACCCTCGTATATCTGATTTCCCCTTCAGAGCGGCGCTTGCGTCCCTATCGCGCTCCGAACACTTATCGTTTTGAGGAACAGCCGACGCCGGGGAGCGGATCTTGCAAAAAAGCGCGTTTGTATGCACTCGTGCATTTTTACGCGGACACGGGAGGTTTTTGCACGGAAAGAATTGACGTCAGAACATGGATCGCGCGCCGCTGCACATTTAAAGAGCCGCGAGCGCGCATATCTGGAGATTTTAATTCGGATCCTGCGGAGAGTTTGTGGAACGGGGGGCGATTTTTACGGCGAAATAACGATGATAATGTGGGTGTTGGGTGTTGGATTATCATGGGCTGAATTGTGGTGGCGACGCGGGGCGCTGTTGCCGCGTTTTTGAGCGGATTCTGCGCGAGCTCCACGCACACACTCCTCACTCACGTCTTTCCGAAGTAAGGAAACGTTTTTTTTCCCCACCTCGCGCTGGTTTTCCTCACAACACTCGGCCCGACGCACGTCTGAGTCGCAATGGCTGAGAATGTGCTCGATGTCGGCCCACCGAACCCCAAACGAGCCAAGCTCACGGCACCTGCTCCAGATGCACCAGGTAAAAGTCTCGCAGGCCCGACGCAAACCGAGTCTCGCCAAGCATTACCACACGCACCGTTACTGTTTGTGTTGGTCCGTGTACACACAAGTTGTGACTTTTGAAAGTATAAACTGAGGTGAAACTCGCTTGACAAGTCGATTGTAACGCGCTGTCACCACTCGCTTGGATGCATCGTTTGCCTAGAAAAGTACTTGACGGCGAATAATCGTGACACGTGACACGAAGAAAATGCGACTTTGTTTGGGTCGAATTTTCAGTCGAGTTTAAGTTTATTTTGCGCGTGGACACAGTCGCAGCTGTAAGAAGTATAAATTATGGATGTGCTATGCTGTTTTTGTACCTGGATTTTGTTGTCGGTGAATTTAACAATTATTTTGGCTGTGAGCAAGCAAATGCTGCAGCGGCTAGGAAAAAAACAAAACTCTTGAGGAACCTCAGCTTCCAGTTTGGTAGTGGTTTTGTGCAGATTAGTCTAGGATTTTACTTCCACAACTATTGTTGCAACGCTTGGAAGTTTTTAAATGTATGATTTGTAGTGTCAGTGTCAAGTTGTGGGGCGTAGTTGTAAATCGACAAAATGTCAACTTAGTAAGATCCGCAAAAAGTCATAGTGTATATCTGTCAAGTGTTTAGTTGTTTCTTGTTTTTTTGACATACACAAGCTCAGGGTTAAAAACAAACACGATTTTACACTCGATCTGACAACTAAATTATGAATCTTTTTTTTTAGTTGTTTCAGTAACATTTAGAATATGCATTAGCTCCAAAAGTTAACATAACTTTTTTTTTTTTATTTGCACATACATTCATCACATTCATATTTCATACTTTCAGTTATTTGCACATACATTCATCACATTCATATTTCATACTTTCAGTTTCAAATGAACACATTGGAAGAAGGCAGGAATACCATTTGTGTTCAATTAAATAATGTATATTAAGCAGTTGGATTTCATTGGTGTTGGCTATTTTATAATGTGTTACAAAAGAATGTGTTATACGGTACGATATAAAAGTTTTGTTCGAGATGTAGATGGTTGTTATGATCACAAAACCAAGCCATGCTATTGGCTGAAAAATACATCTTATTTAAAGAGACAAAACGGAAACCAGCTAATTTAAAAATGAAAGCAAGTGAACAGGGATTGTCACAATTGTGCTGATCAAAGTAAACAAAGCTGGATGTAAACAAAGCCTTCCAATTTCATCCATATTGGTTATTTTTGGCTTGAAACACTAGAGATGCAGTTAATTAAAAGTTCCAAATTTCTGTATGAAAAATCCACTACTTTTTTTTGGCCACTGATTTTGGTCTAAATGTTTTCATCGCTTGTATAGTAACATCCCAAGACATTACTTTTTTGTATTGTACACACAGTAATACTGCAATAAAGTGCAAACATAACAATTAAAAAACGTGCAACATTTTTAGACATTCATTAAAAAGGCACAATATCTATGTAAACAATACACTACAAGCCAGATAACAAATCACACCAAACGTATAATAATGTTTCACCACTTTAGTAATCATTAGATGAGACAAATATATTATTCTGTACTTTATGAACCATTAGAATTGTAATATTTTTGTACGTTTATTAATTTGTTTTAAATTGATCAGTGCTCATTGCAATTATTATGATTTTGGTTAAAATGACAGTCTTAATAGTATTCTAGTAGCCCATTTATGCAGTTTAATAAACAAACAATTACTAGAAGCTGTAAATTCAGTATTCGAGCAAATACACAACGTATGGACTGTTCTATCCATTCTGTCCATTTTGAGCAGGTTTACCATTGTGCTAGTTCACGCTCAGAAAGTTCCAGATGTGATACAGTAGTTACTGGACGCACGATGTGCACAGTTACTGTCCGTGAAACTTTTCCCAGAGTTCCCAGATGAAGAAGTTTCAAATTTCAAGGACTCACAAGTCAGCAGATGAATATTTGGGTCTTCAGTCTTCTTAATGAATAGTTTCAATGTTGCAACTTTGTTGTGGTTACCGCTGTCTGATTGGCTGACCGTAGCGTCTTATCAGAAATGGACACTGTTCCCAAGATTAGCCCCGATTTTAGCTGCATTTTGAGATTTTATAAAGAAATAGCTCTGTGTTCTAATTGCACTGATTTTTAGTAGCATGGATGTGAGGGAATGTAGAACATATTTTTACAATTATATATTTCTATAACTTATTAGCTGATGGCCGCATATAAATGTACTTGTCAGAAAAATCTCATTTTTCATTTAAATGGTCCACAAGTAATCTTGTATAATTTTGAGTTTTTTAAATATTTTATTAGGAGACTCCATAGATTGATATGACACTTAACATGTTTTACTAGTACTGTTCTTTCACTTGTTCTGATTTAGATCAAACACACTTTCTAGAAAATATCGGAGAAAGACCATGAGTTAATAACAACTGAATCTCCAAATTCAATGAATTTTTTTGGTTAAAGTAAATCATGCAGTTGCTTCCCATAGTGTTATAAACTGTGTTTATAAAAATAAACTTCATTTACAACAAAAATGTTGTAAAACAACAAATACAATAAAATATGATATTTGAAACATTCATTTCAAACAAGCAAAGTTTTAATTGTGGTTAGTATGGTTTGTTTTGGAGAGGAAGTTGGGGGTGAGTGTGGTTCACGTCACTGATCAGAAGAGCAACAGTTTGTTCTTCTCAAAAAGACAGAGGTTTAATGTGGTTGAGATCAGCATCAGCGTAGCCATTTCTGCTCGGGTCTTAAATGTGAGTTTAAAGATTGTGGTCTATGAGGAGTTTTGCAAGGACTGTTGGTTCCTCCAGTGTGTGAAATCCCACTTCGCTAGCTGTGTATGTCGGCATTGCTAGTCTTAAACAAGCGGTGTCATCCAGTCTGTGGTCAAGAATTTTCATATGACGTGATCCTCAGCTAAATGTTCTTTTATATGAATTAGTTAGACTACTGTTCTTGTTCTGCTGATTTTTCCATCATGAATGTATCAATAACGTAGTTTGGTGATGGTTTACATACGGATTTAAAATGTGAGCTAGAACTTATTGTCTTTAGTTTTGCTGGATGTACGTAATCTTAGTTAATAATTAGTCGATTAATTTTAGTTATAAAGCAAATTGTCAGTTACAGCCCTAATGTGTGTATGGATGTGTAAAGGCAATGTTAATTTTTGCAATAAATAGTTATAGTTAACTTAAGGCTGCTCCTGGTTTGTGTGTGTCTCTGTATGGATTGTAGAGCACAGTTTTGATTCATTGCGTCCATGGTTTGAGTTTTTCATACTTTACACAAACTGCTGGTGAAGGCTCAAGGGTTTGTTAGCTGTCAGATTTGTTCAATACTCGATGCAAAAGTTACATTTTGGAGAAATTACTTATTGAGATGATGTGTTTTCTTGATGATTGATCAGTCAGGGTTGTGGGTTCCATATAAATCTATAGTAATATGCAATCAAAGTGTCTGATAAATGGTAATTGCCAGTTAAATGACTTAAGCAAAATAGTTTATTTCATCTATGCATATCTGTATGAATGTTTTGCAACATTTATTTGCAAAATCCACTCAATATTGCTGTGGTTTTTACGTAACTGTCAAATTGCAAAAAATAACAAAATTGTTAAATCTAGAGATGAAGTCACTTTTAAGTCAGGAATGTGCATGAAATACTATAGTTTTAACTCTTTATAATCTAGGGTAGAGGCATTGTGCGTGTAGTACTGGGCATGATGAGGTAGGTGACATATCAAAATATCAGTAAAATATTAATCAAAGATATTTTGAATAGTATCTTGTGTTCTTCTGTTAAACATTTACAGTAAGAGAAAAATGTAGTTTTGGGGTCAAAAGCCATCGAAATAAATATTTTCGAATCTGTGATGCATTTAAAGAAAGTTTTGGCTAATGCCGAAACGGAATGAAAATCACAGATTTACACGTCTCTTAGGAAAATGGTAATAATCTTGCACTACTATAATTTATCATTGAGGCAAATCTGCAAACAATGGACTGTACTAAATAGAATAGGATGAGTAGAATGCCTTTGTCATACTACGCATACAATGTCGCACAACACATACAAGGTCAATTACATACACTTACAGATATATACTAATAAACAGTGTCTCGCGATTCAGTGCAAACATGCAAGAGATTTTTACAAAATTGGCCATGTAATAATAACCATGAAATTGCACAGTAGTTGTAGAGGATATTGCACCTCAAGGGTTATTGCACGTAATATACATAAGAGAAGTAGTATATACATTAGAGTACTATATATTTGCACTAGAGTAAGTAGCATAGACATTAGATCATACATGGTGAAAATCTGAAACACTGAAAATCTGAAAAGAAATTGTGGCATTTATTAGTAGTACTTTTGCATTTATTGTTATGATGATGTACTAACTTTACTAAAATCAATGCATTGCAATTGCATACATTAATAATGATATAATGAAATAAATGAAACGGAATGTGTTGCAAATCATGCAAATATTTATTAATCCTATTGCAACACTCAAGAGTATAAAATATAATTCAAACTGAAATGCTTAACTTGATTTTACTCATGTGTACATAAACAATAATATAATAATAAGGTTGTAAACATTAAACGTTCTTCCATTAAAAAGTGCATTTAAGTTTAAAATGCATTCAGAACAAGTGCAAAAGATACATTTCTCTGCAGGTCTTAATAATAGTATAAATAGGTGTTGAGTTTGTCATCTGACATTTTGCCGTTTAAATAAGGCCAGTGGATGGAAAAAAAACAAATAAATAAAATAAAAAAGTGAAAAAATATTTTCTTGCAGAAATATGACTACAATATGTCACATATAAAGTAGCCTATAAACATAATAGCCTAGTTATTAGTATCATTTGAGGTACTTTCTTGCAAGATTTCATTGAACATATCAGACAACGAGGGTGAAAACCCTTCATCTGGTGCTCAGTTCTGCTCCATCTGATCTGCCGCTCGTGATCTGCGCTATAAATGCATCTCGGTCATTTCATTCAAACGTTGTGCTGTATTTCGCCGGCCGATTTACCTGCGCGCGTAATGGTAATAAACACGAGTGGTACCCGGGCATTTTCGTGAATGTATAAACCCTGTGAATTTATCAGACGCTTGCTCAGCGTATTTAACTCAGGAGTCTTGCGAAAGTCCTCGTGCAGAGTTCTGTGATGCTGTTTCAAACGTGCCTTGAGGTTGGATGTATTAAACTTTCCCGGTTCTGTTCCACTGCGGGACATTTGTGCTCGACAAATGTTACTTTACAGTCATTTGTCATATTAGTCTTTTTTGCACTTTATTGAGAAACACTGCCACACGGCCGACATTGCTCGTTTTATTTACTGCTTGCTTGCAGGCAGCAGTGTTGTGATCACGTGGGCTTTGCCGCCGCTCTCAGCGCTGCTGAATAGAAGAGCCGTAACGGAGCTTTGAGTGGAACACTCATATTTATCGGAGCTTATGGAGTTTTTTTAACTCAATCCAATTCGGGTTTTTTGGCTGATATCGGACCGATTTCCGATATCAATATCGGATCGGGACATGCCTAGGTGCATACGTGAGTTTAGGTGGCGATGGTTTGAAGTCGACGACAATTTCTGGTTTTCTTAAGGAGCGTTAGATTATTATCTGAGCAGATTATAAGTCACCAGCTTCAGGACCTCCTCTGTATTTCGCTTCTTAACCTCCAGCAGCACATTTTACAGTGAGGTGTAGAGACGGTACCAGAGAGGGCTCAGCACACGGCCTTGTGGAGACCCGATGCTCCGTGTGCTCAAGTCTCTGTCTCTCTTGTGCTCAAGTCCACTGATGGATGATCAATGTGTTTTTTTGCATCTGTTTGATAGGGTTTGTGATTTTAATGTGTATTTTAGTATGTGTGTGTGTGTTCGAAAACACACTTATGCATATACACATTTATGTCCATAATTACACGTGTCCAAGCCTTGTCAGAAGAGGGGAATGATGTCATGCCAAATCTCTAAGCTTGACATTTTGATAGAATTATGTTTGTTTGAATTATATGTTCTTTTATAGAAGTGTTTTTTATTAAAAATATATATTTTATAATAATAACACTGATGTTCTGTCACAGAAAACACCTCTGTCACAGATTTTCATTGGTAGGTTTTATTTACATTTTGTTGGCAAGCACTTGACCAGTCGTTTTCACTGATGACCTTTGACCTATTTCTCGCAGTGGTGGGTGATGAAATGAAATCAAAAGAAATGTTTATATTATTAGTAGTCCATAACTGATGGATTCAGGTTTTTATAAGCGACAGTCCACCAATTTACTGATTCACCTGTAATCGATACACATCCTTCATCTTATGTAATCAGAGTTGGAACGTTTACTTGATGCAGATTCGTTCATTTCATTCAGCAGTGGATGAAATAAGTACATCCTTAGTTGGTTTATTTGATTTGTAAAAACATAAAAACTTGATAAAAAAAAAAAAAAGTAAAAATATAATAGCATACATTTTAATTATTATTATCATTTTTATTGTTGTTATTGTTGATTATTATTATTATAGTTATTATTATTGCTAATAATGATACTACATGACATATTAACTAAATGACATACTACCCAGGCTTATTAACAAAACTACGAAAAGTGTCATAATACTTCAAAACAGTATTTTTTAAATATTATTTACATTTGCATAGAGTTTGTGGTTTCTTGATAACTTGATGTCAAATCTGGACCAGGAACATAATCTTAAAATAGTCCTAAATCATCTGAGGCTTTTTGATTGGATCCGGCGGACAAGCAATTTTCTATTTCAAAGATCAGACATCGTATCGGTCAAGGTGGCTGTATTAATAAAATATTATAGCGCAAAAAGCCTTGATAATTAAATATAGAAAAGATGAGTTATAAATCAAAGCCCTGAAATAAATGGGTAAAATATTAATTATCATTCAGGATTGTGTTCAAGCTTGTCAAATGTTTAAAGCTATAAAATATAAATTTTTTTAAAAGATTTTTATTGTACTATTTTATTATTATTGCATCTATTTTATTATTATAAATTAATGTTTTTAAATTTTTTATAAAGTAAATTGAATGATGCTGAAGAGACCAATACAAACTTTAGATTGTCGTGTTAGTGTTAGGTCGTGTAAGTGTTGAGAAACAGTGTGTAATGGCAGCAAACTGGGATGAGAGTTGAAAGAGGCGATAAAAACGAGTGCTCGAAACAGACTCGTCTCACATCAGCTCGTCTGTTTTCTTTGCTTTTCTTTGCCGTCTGTCACCAGAAAGTCTGGCTTGAACATGCTTGTGAAACCTGATCCGGTCCTGTTGCCTTCGCCAAGCATGTGTTCAGTCTTCTGTGTACAAACATTACTTTCTGAAACTCTTTTTTTCTATTTTAATGTTATAACTTTGACGTAGAGACGTTGGCCTTCGTTTCGAAATGAAAGGCAGCGGGGATGAATCTGGGAAAGCGGGGGAGTGGACGCTAAATTAAAAAAAAATAAAATTCTAAAATGTAAAAAAAATTCTGTATTTTATAATATTCAAAATTAAATGAAAGGATGTATTCCACACAGATTTAATCAGATCATTTAATTTCTAATAATACTGTTAAATCACTTTAAAATTATTATGACGCATTTTAAGAAATTCAGATGTGTTTAACTCAGACATTTTATACATTTTAATAAACTAATAGTTTAATACCTTAAGTATCATTTTAGTACAGTAAGCCATATCTAACACACTTGTTTTTCTGCTTTTTTTTTTTTGTTTTTCAATCTTTTTTTAGTTTAGGTTTTGTTTTTCCTTTTTTTTCCTCACATGCTCCATTTTTACCTTTCGTGTTTTTCTTGTGTATTAGCTTGTCATTAGTGTGGGGTAGTCTTGTCTTTTAAAGTGTATTTTAATTCAATTTGATTGGATGATATTAGACGACAATTTTACTGAAAAATATTTTAACACGTTTTTAAGACTAAATTTTTTTTATCGGAAGTCAACATCAATGAAACAATTATCTCATTTTTAGAAGATCTCTTGATATGTCGTGTGTCTATTACTCTTTGTTATCTGTTATTACAAACATTTTATAGTTTTGATTTGTTCTAAAATCTAAAATTGTGAACAGAAGCAAAAAAATTGGTAATTGGATAGCATGAGAATTCAGCAAAATTAATTCATCTAGTGCTTGGATTATTGTCTTTTTATAAATAAGTTACATTTTATTTTAACGTAATTTGAAAATAAATACGTTTTATTTTGCCCTCATAATGGTTTGTTCTTGACTTTTTGTCTGATTCATCCATCCATCCATTTTTCACAGCTTTCCCTCTCTTGTTGACAGTGTGAGCACGAGCACAGTGCGGTCATATAAAATCATGCACAATATAGTCAGATTTACTAGTGTTTTATTAGCAGTAGAATGAACTTGACTGCTTTTAAAGAAGTGCCTGTTAAAAACCATTACCAGTGGTTTCTGCTGGTTTACAACAACATTACAAAGTTTGCAAAGTTGGAGGCTTTTGGTGGGCCAAACTTGTCTTATACTTAAAATAATCATGTTTTATTCTTAAAAGATATTATCTTTAGCCAAAGTTTGGAATCTGTATTGTAATTGCATTTTAAAAAAGATTAATTGTGCGTCGGTATTGCAGAGATGAACTGGAAGCTCTTGGGAGGATGAGAGAAATGAAAATGAGGTCATAGACAAAATGCCTGTATCACAGCAGTGCGTCCAGATGTTCTCTGAGTAATTACATCTTCTGTTTCGGATGTTCTTCTGTTAGTTGTCTAGTGCTTCTGCAATAATAGACAATCCAGACTTTCATTGACCAAGGGCAACCTCAACTTTCTTTTGTGGGTGTTTTCAGAAAACCATCTATCCATCCATCCAATTCTGCACAATGTAGTCCTGGTGTAGGTACACAAACGGCTCGGGTGTAAAAATGTCATGGGGTCCCGCGATTGGCTGTAAGTTGGCACGATGACGTGTAAGATAGTGATTGGTCCAGACGAATGACGCTGCCAGGTGGTCATTGTTCCGGGCGTAATGCAAAGCTTTAAAACAATTCTAATCTAGAACTTTCCGTTTGTGTAAAATTCATGTTTTCTATACATTCATACAGACACAATGCAGACACAACAAACAGTGATGTCAAACAAATAAAATAAAAATAATAATTCAAATAAAAAATGGTATTATTAGTTACAATTGCAAACAACCTTAGGTTTGAAAAGGAAAACGTAAAATGAAAACAACGATATGACGAGTCTGAGAACATCTCGATGATACGTGGTTGATCCAATTGGTGTCTCCGTGGTGTGATGTCATCACTAGTCGCGGGTCCCAGAGCCGATTTGGTACCTACATCGACATGTCCCGCAACAAGACTCTCTGATCTGGAACATTCCAGCATCTTCTGACAGTCGTTTATAAACTTGAAGACAGAGATGTCAAACTCATTTTCACCGAGGGCCACATCAGCATAATGTCTGTCCTCAAAAGGACGGATGTAACTTACTAATGTAACTAAATGTAATCAAATGTAATGTAAAATAAATGTAACTACTTCTTAATGTTAAACCAGAGCACCTTGTTTAAGTTTGTGTGAGCACCTGTGCTGTCTGTGGACCTGCAGCGTCCTCGATCACTGTCCCGGGTCCTGAAATGGCCCGGTGTCCCACACAACTCGTTATTTGTCAAAACCTAAACAATTGCAGTTGCATAGAAAACCTATGTTTGCTTGTTTCTCTAACATAAATTATTTTACATTTTGTCAGCTTATGAAAACACACAAAACTCCGTTAATGAAAGCTCAAACTATCCAAGTGAATGAAGAAAAATAACAAAACTGTGGAAACACTGCCACAGCTACCGTTATCAAAAGGCATTGTGGGAAGTGTAGTTTTTGGTCAACGCACGCTCTAAATTAATTTTTTGGTGTTTATTTTTAGACACTCAAAACTTTGATGCTCTCACGGGCCACATCTGGCTCCCGGGCCTTGAGTTTGACACATGTGCTTTAAGACTTAGCGGCAGTTCTGGAGGCTATTTTACCCGTGCCGAGGTGTTTTCGTTCGATAAATTGTAGATGGTTTGCCTCAAGGATTCGGCCATTTTTGCAAATGAGTAGAAAAAAAGACGTGTAATGCAAATGAGTCTGAGGAATCTGTGCAGTTCCAGAAACGTCCCGTCTTGCTGCATTTAGTATTTAATATAGTCATTAGCATCGCTAATTACGGCAACTGCTGTCGCCGTTTAGAAATGAGTAGTGTAGCTTTATGGGGAGCGTTTGGATTTATTGCGTCGTGGTGCTTTAGTCAGATGGCTAGTTAGCGATCGCTTGCTTTCTGAGAACAACAGCTGTGATCCGCCGCCGCCGCGGTTATTTTTAGCCCGCCACCAGATCCAACGTAGCTGGATTCAACTCAAAGATGGAATGAGCGAGGGAGGAATGCGGATTCCCGTGAGACTCTGGCTTCCACGCCGCCTTTAAACGTCCCTTGGCATCATGGCTGAGTGCCAGCGCCATCTTTGCTGGTAGACAGCTGGGTTTGTAAGCGAGCACATGCTGGAGGTGTGTGAGAAGGGAAGACGAGGTCTAATCCCGACTACGCTTTACTCGTGGTGTGTGTCTGTGTTTACTTCCTGTGATGTGACCTCCATTCTACCCACCTCGTGTCTAAATCTGACCTGTGATCACCAAAGTAGTTAAATACACGCGCGCACACACACACACACACACACACACACACACGTGGCTGGGCAATTTCAAAGTGAACAACTATTTCATTCATGTATTTATTTGTCTTTTTGCCATTGAATGTTTTGACGCAAAAAGTGAAAATAATTAACTTGCACATCTGGAAGCAAAATAAATTGTTTTCAGCATTTTCTTTTCAATTAATTGCCCTAATATACACATATACAGATGTATTTTTATAGAAATATACAAAACATCAACTTTTTCCTATTAATTTTATATTAATACAAATGAAGGATGTTTTTCATAGCAATAAAGCTTTTTAAATAGCTCATGTTCACCGAACACACACACCCATAAGTATAAAACACACACCTTTTGTTTTATACAATACATTTATGTAGATATAAAATGCATACTATTGTTTATATGGTTATGGTTATACTCTCTGCTCACTATATTAGTGCTTTTTGTTGTCTTTATGCTTTATGGTATTATTGAAATGAAAGAAAAAACACATGTTATATTTGAACAGCAGATTTATTTAAATTGTAACACAATTTGTAGCAAATTCAAATTTATTTTTCTAGTCAAGGGAAAATATATCATACATCTTAAAAACAAATCTGTGGTTTTGTTTTGTTTTAATATGAAATATTTAATATGTAATTAATTATTAATATTCATTATGAACTATTGATAATTGTTAATAATTATTAATCGTTATTATTATCAAAATAATTCCTCTGTGATTACAACTGATGCAGCTTGGTCCCACCGAATTATTGTGATACGAGTTTGCACTTTATAGCTGAGTGTGTTCATTTGTTCTGCCTAATGTTTTGCGTTTGGTTAAATAGGTGTCGTGTATTGTGAACCATTAACTTAAATAATTTACTTTTGCAATTTTGAATATGGGAATTATTTCTGTGACCAAATATCGTATATTCATATATGGTCATGTAGTGTGATCACAACACTAATCCATTCTGAACGCAAACACCAAACCATAAAAGCCTAAAAATTGTTCACGCCAGTACTCGTCTCCTGTTTTCCTCCAGACTTGGGTTCCCTCTCCTGGGACGACCTGGAGAACGATCTTCCAGATGAGCTGATTCCTAACGGGGACCTGGCTCTGATGGGCATGCCCTCAAACGGAGGAGCTGGCGGCATGGTGCCCGACGCCGCTGCTAAACACAAGCAGCTCTCGGAGCTCCTACGACCTGGAAGCAGCGCCAACCTCACCACGGCCAGTCCTCAGCCCGGGGGTCTAGGTGGGCTTGGAAAAGGCTCCCCATCCCATCCCTCACAAACACAGAAGCCAGGCGGCAACGCGGGGTTTAACCAAGCCATGCTGAACAGTGCCCAGTCTCATGGCATGATGGGGCAGAACGCAGGCAGTCAACCAGGACAGGTGCTCAATGGAACTCTGGGGCCTGTAGGCCGGGGTCGAGGGGCTCCGGGGATGCAGTACCAGGTCGCTGCCATGCCAGTGGGAGGGGCTTCGGCGCCGGGAGGGGCCAGCAGTGTGTTGGCGGAGGCGCTCACACAGGGGGCACAGCAGATGGGCATCGGTGCCCAGCAAGGCAATATGAACAAGGTGAGACTGCAGTTTTGAGTCATATTGGGCTAATTACAATCTGCTAATTGAATCATTTGCTTAGTTAGCTATATGTTAACTAAGTGAGCTAGCATTGTGCTGATTTTCTCTTGCGTTTTTACTCTTTTTTTACTTTTTTTACATCTTTACATGGCCATTATTGAGCCTGTTCAGTCTTTTTTTATATTATATTTTATTGTTTTTATCAGTGTTGGGTAGCTTTAAAAAAAAAAAGTCATTATTTGCTAATTGATACTGACTTAATCAATTGTGTATTTAAAATACGTTCCTAATTACTGTGTCATAAAATTAACTTGATAATTAACTTGCTAAATACTTCTTAAAATCCCTATAAAGCTTTAAATAATAAATCACTTA
Organism: Paedocypris sp. Pulau Singkep; assembly: GCA_017309775.1. Lineage (NCBI taxonomy): Eukaryota > Metazoa > Chordata > Actinopteri > Cypriniformes > Paedocypris > Paedocypris sp. Pulau Singkep. The sequence continues at coordinate 6,143,112 of MU204413.1, forward strand.
AAAAGTATACAAGTAAAACATTGAATAGTTGAGCCTTTGAGCTTTCTGAAAACGGCACAAAAATCTTTTTTAAGCGGCTGAGTACATTTTTTACATAGGAAGATAATTTAATACAGTTAAATAATATTAAGCTATTTCAATATTTTACAATGTAACGCAAGCACATTATAAGTAACGGGTAAAATACTCAACAAAGAACAGTAATCAGTTACACTACTGTTTCAGTGGAAAAGTATTTTGATTACAGTAACGTGTTACTTGGACTTATTTATTTTTTGGTTCCATATTATCAAATGTTTGCATTCACTCATTTCTTTCGTATTATAAAAGGGTTTGCTTGACTTGTTTGAAAACCGTGTAAATATATTTCTTTCGGAAAAATGTTTTAGCTCTTGCATTCGTCTTTTCTTTTAACATTGCGTTGACTCTGAAAACCGTGTTTGCATTTTGTTCCTCAGTATTCACAACACGACACTTTTCCCAAACTGTGGTTCAGATCCTTTAACATACCACATCTTATTGAGTTACATGTGCAAAATCACTGTTCCACATGGTATTACACAATTTCTGTGTGTTGTGTTGACTTGCTGAAGAACGTTCACATCAAGATAGGACATAGGGTGGCTTGTCATGACTGTGAGAGCGTGTCAGGGTCTTTTTATGATTTAGTTTTTTTTTTTTTTTACTTTTACTTAATTGTGCTACTGGAACATCAGACTGTTACATTCTATATATATCTATGTTGTATCTAATGTAAGTTAATAAATATTGCAATTACACCGTTTTCACAAATGGTAATAAAGCACAATTATAAATGATCACTTTTATCATAAATCATATTCGGTTGATGCTTTTTCTGTATTTAATTGTGTGCGTTTTAATTCTTTTTCTAATTGCAATAATAAAATACATTCCTTAAACCTCAAAAGATTAGAAATTTTGATCAACTTGGTGAAACTCCCCATATTACAAAACTAGAATGGCTGGACAGAACGTTAGGTCAAGCCACGTGACTAGGGGGCGTGTCAGCATCGTAGATTCCATTTTTGGATTCGATAATTGAGCAAGAATTTCGATCAATTTCGATTTAAAATTGAAATTGTGACACCCATAGGCGTTATGTCCTTACAGTGTAGTTTAACTTTTTTTTTTAACCCTTTAATTTTTTTTTTACTATCGTTTTTTTTTTTTTTTGCTGTATATGGACATTTTTCTTTTTTTAAATGACTTTTTTCCCCCCCTAATTTTCGAACACAGGCAAATGATTGACATTTTTTTCCCCCTAATTTGCATAGCGACTTGTTCTCGAACTATGAAAAGCCCTTTATAAATAAACTTGAACTTGAACTATATCCACAATCCACGAGTGACTAGCGTGAACCTTTGATTCGTGCCCTGAAACACTGGGTGTCAATACTGCAGCGTAATGCCCCTAAGCTGCCTGCGTTACTCCAGGATGAAGAATCTGAGTGTGCATGAGTAAGCCAGAGGAGTGTGTGAGGAGCGAGCGGGTGAGTGGTGGGCTTGTTGGTGTGAGTGGTCTCAGCTGGCTTCTTTTATCTGGTCTGCTGGAGCCATGTCAAGGCAAGAGTGGACGTCTGGCACACTGCTGGGCATCAGCTTGAAAACATACATGGGGAGAGAGAGTTCTGCTCAATAGTCTCTGTATTTAATCTAGAATATTCTATTCAATAGTGTTTAAGAAAGAGTCAGTATTTGATATTAATTATAGGCCTTACAGAATTGCTACATTTAAAAGAGAATATTGCTCAGAATTTCTCTACTTATGATGGGAGATATATTGTATTTAATAAAGAATCCGTTTTAAATCGGGGTTAAATATATAGCATACTTGAAAACTCTAGAGTTCCATATTTCTCTACTTAATAAAGAATAATTTATTTAATAAAGAATCAGTACTTAATAAATACAGTATTAAGTATTATACTACTTTACTAAGGAATATTTATCAGTATTTCTTTACTCAAGAATAATATTGTATTTAATAAAGAATCGGTATTCAATGAAGTATTTAATTATAGTGCTTCATTAATTAATTACTGTTTAATAAATAATTTTGTTCAGTATTTCTGTACTTGATAAAGAATATTGTTCAATCAAAATAAAATGCAATTATAACGTCCCACGTGCGGTTTGGTTGAGATTTCTTCTGAGTTTAAGACATCTAAATAAAGATTGGATCAAAATTGTTGTATTTGTAACTTTAATATCATTTTAATCGACTTTTGATTTCATTTGTTTCATACGTGTACCTTGGTAGAAAAATACATACAAGTAGTATGATTACAATAATTTTGCTGTAGCTTTTTTTTTTTTTTTTTTTTTTTAAGAAACTAAGAAAGCAATTTAAAGTTTTATTATTATTTTCCTATTATAATACATTATTATAGTTGTTATTATCCATATATTCTAATGGCGTTGTTGAAAAGTAGCAGATACATTTGCCACTGTGTGTAAAATTGTTACATGGTTTTTAATCTTCCTTCTAAAGTAACACCAAAAACAATTTTGTGCAAAATTGTGCACAGTATAACTAGAAAATGCTGAACCAGCCGAGTGCGTGCGTTATTTTTGAGGTCGTGTTTCCACTATTGTGTACATGTTTTTCTCATTGTCTTTCTCCGGTTATAACGGAGTAATAACAGGGTAGTAATGAAGTAATAAAGTCTGTCTTTCCTTCAGATGGGCATGGCCGGCGGCAGCAGTCCATTTGGTCAGTACCAGGGTGGGGTGCAACAAATGGCCCCCGCTGTAAACGCACAGCTTCAGAATAAAGGCCCCATGCCCAACAGTTTACCACCGTTTCCCACCGATCTGAAAGGAGCCACCGTCAACAGCGTTCCAAACATGGTGAGTATCACTACAGTAGAGCCGCACGATTCTGGAGAAAATGAGAATCACAATTTTTGTGTTTAAAATGAAGATCACGATTCTTTTCACGATTCTTTCTGGATATTTTATCATTTTAAATTTTCAACCCTGAAAATCAGGTTGTCAAACAGCAATATAATAACACATATTACTCTTTGCTTTAAATTTAAATACATTGAATGAAAAACATAATGTTATGTAAAAGTAATGTTGAAAAGAAAAAATGATTATTTTTGGGGGGCTAATAATTTTGTCCTCAACTGTATATGTTTGCTGTGGTGTAAACACACACTAACACTTCAGAATAAAATACTTTTTCAGGTAGTACAATGTCGGAGTTGATACTCTACCGTGGTATTTAATTGATTCTCCCCGTTTATTTACATTCATTCTCCCCGATTTCGCTTCGAGCGAAACTCAGCCGATCAATCCGAGAGTTATAATAGGCAGAATCGTATAAATGCTGGATTCAGATTGTGAAGAGGCAGAGTCGTAGTATTGTTAGTATTGTCTAATGGCGTCTCTCCACCCCTCATCCCACAGGCCCAGCAGCAGCAGGTGTCTGTGGGGATGGTTGCCGGTCCGGGCGTGTCCACAGGCCCCACCGCTGACCCAGAGAAGCGCAAGCTGATCCAGCAGCAGCTGGTTCTGCTGCTTCACGCCCACAAGTGCCAGCGCCGCGAACAGGCCAACGGTGAGGTGCGAGCCTGCGCGCTGCCCCACTGCAGGACCATGAAGAACGTCCTCAACCACATGACGCACTGCCAAGCTGGCAAGTCCTGCCAAGGTTAGTTCTGGACCAAGCCGGGGTACGGTCAGTGAAAACCGTTTCATGTGGTTCACACACATGAATCTACACAGAAGTGTGTTCAGAATTCACGGAAAAGAAACGTTTGTCTATCTGTAGGGATGATGACACTTCCGCAAAAGGGTTTGCGGGTTCAGGGTCACCTTTTTACGCTTGTGATTTTTTTTTATTTTTATTAAATAGTCTTGTTTTTCGTTGACGTCCGTCTTTGGCTGGAAAAAATAACGCACAAAATTGACTGTCAACCAATACTTTGATACACATTTTATAGCAAACCACTTGTTGATGTTTGTCTTTGAAGTAGTGGTAAGCGTAGTTGTTTTTATATGAAAAATATAAATGGAAAAAATCAATACTGAATAAGTGTTTTTTTTTACTCAGCAGTGCATATAACATTTATATGCAAAATTGATGCCATACTATAACATATTTAAGAAAAAAAAAAGATATTAAAACCGTAGCTCTGACTTTATTTTACATTAATTAACTTAATCATTACGTTTTCCACCTTTTCCTCAGATGGACTTTTTTATATGTATAATTGTACTTGCGAATGTATAATTGTTTTCTTCTGGCTTTCCAGTGGCGCACTGTGCATCATCGAGGCAGATCATCTCTCACTGGAAAAATTGCACGAGGCATGACTGTCCTGTCTGCCTTCCACTGAAGAATGCCAATGAAAAGCGCAACCGGCAACGTACGTTTTCCTCCTTTTCAACATCATCCTTCTTTGCCAAAGTGTTTTTTTTCTCGGTTCAAATGATTTCTCTTCATTCCATTTTTTTTTTTAATTAATTTTTTTTATTCACATGTCTAGAGCTGCACAATTAATCATTAAAAGATTGTGATCTCGTGGAGGGTTCAAACCAGAAGTTAACACTCAGCAAACACATACAGTTGAGCACGAAATTATTAGCCCCCTACAAAATAATAAAATTCAAACAAAAGTGCTTTTAAACGGCTAATAATTTTGACCTCAACCTACCTTGGTGTATTTTTTTTAATTACGTTTAATAACATGTTTTTTTTCTTTACAACAGTACCTTTACATTACATTATTTTGCATTCCATTTATTGAAATTTAAAGTGAAGAATAATGTGTTATTATATTGCTGTTTGACAACCTGATTTTCAGGGTTAAATATTTAAAATAAACAAATATAGAGGATATTGAATTGTGGAAAAAAAAGATATTGATTCTCATTTTATCCAGAATTGTGCAGCTATTCATTCATCTTAATTTTTCCTCATGCTTTCACATCTTGATTTAGGGTTTTCAATGTTTTGCTCCTCTTAATCTGAATTGTGTCGAAGGATTTTACAAACGTTGTCTCACCATTGATCAGATGCTAAAGTTCATTCAAAAGTTGTTTGTTTAAATCTTTTTGTTTTTTGTCTCTGCTGCAGCAATGCTGAGCTCCCCGAGTCCCGGCATACAAACAAGCATCGGTCCAGTGGGCACAGGGCAGCAGACTGCGCCCTCTCTAAGCTCCACGCCCATCGACCCCAGCTCCATGCAGCGGGCGTATGCCGCCCTCGGCCTTCCCTACAGCAACCAAACTCCCTCTCAGGCCCAGACCCCTGGACAGACACAGGGTCCCGGACAGCAAACCTCTCAGACACCCGTCACTCAGCAGCAACTGAGACCAATGAACGCTTTGGGTTGGTTGATTTACAATACTGATTTATTTTACAGTGGTACTCCGACTTTTAGCTAAAAATTTTTTAGCTAAATTTTTTTTCATTTACATTTTTTTTTTACATTTCTAACAAAAATGTTGTGTTACAAAACGTCTCAGTATAAAAATTTGTCCCACTTTATGAAATTTTTTCAAGATACACAAGGAGCGTGTCTTTTTCTGCTAGAATGCAGAGAGACGAGAGGCGTGTAAAAAACAGTATAATCTTCACGCACATCCAATAAACACAAAAACACTAGTTACTTTAAAAGCTTCTAAATGTTTAAAATAAGCTGGTCTTTTCACAGAATGGCAATGTTTTTTCCATCGATGTTTTGTATCATTATATACTTTCATAAACATCTGCCAAAGGGCAAACAAAGCAACTGTTAGGTAACATGTTTTTTATTTCATTTATTAACAATATGTTGTTACGGATCGGCTCTCGGCACGGATTAATTACGTAAATCAGTGTAGCACTGTACTTGGAATGACAAATCTCTTTTGAGGTGTGTTATCTACAGTATAATAAGTGTTTTGTCCCACAGGTAACCACATGACTCTGACTGGGGGAAACCTCAATGTACAGGCTTCAGAACAAACCAAGCTGCTCCCTGATGGCACCATGCCATCAACCCTCAACGCTAACAAGTAGGCATCACTTTCATCCTCCAATCATGAAAAATATATTTTTTTTGCTAACCAAATGTTTTTCTTCTGCCTTTTCTCTAGTCAAATGATTTCAGACAGCTCCATGGTGGGCAGCATGGGCAACTTACCCACAGCCGCCCCTCTGTCATCAACTGGTGTGAGGAAAGCCTGGCATGAACATGTTACTCAGGACCTCCGGAATCATTTAGTACACAAACTGTTAGTACAAACTCTACTGAAATGCATTTAACTGAGCTGCATTTTGAGACTGGTACTTCGTTTTACTTTTATTGTTGTTTTATTCACATTTCTATGTTTTTTTTTTTTTTAGGGTTCAGGCCATCTTTCCCACACCAGATCCTGCTGCTCTAAAGGATCGGCGGATGGAGAACCTGGTGGCTTATGCTCGTAAAGTCGAAGGGGATATGTACGAGTCTGCCAACAGCAGGGTGAGCACAAAGCAGTGTTGGCGGCAGACATCCTGACACCTCGCCATCTGAACTGGAACCTTGGAGAGCTAAGCGGAGTATTGGTTTTCTGTGTGTCGCATAGGATGAATACTATCATTTTTTGGCTGAGAAGATCTACAAGATCCAGAAAGAATTGGAGGAGAAGAGAAGGTCTCGGTTACAGAAGCAGAATTTCAATCAGACATCTTTGACTGCTTCAGGACAACAGCCACCGTCCCTTAATCAGCCCAATGTCATGGGACCTCGGCCACAGAGTAAGTCACCGAAAGTTCCTGCTTCTCTTTTTTTCTTCTTTTGCTTCATGTGTTGCCCGTGTTTTCAGACGGACCCGTGCCTATGCCCAACGTGCCAAATCAGATCATCAATCGCACGCAGCTTCCTCAAGGTGCCAGTTACACACACACTTTTGTTTATCATATTGTCACTAAAAGAAAAACTGAAATGCTGATTTTTTTTTTTTTTGCTTGTTTTTGGTAACAAGCTGTGACTAAATAATCAAATTTTTTTATTAGTGTTAATCAGGGGTTACATGTATAAAAACAGTGGTGGCGAAGTTCACGTGGTCTTCAGCTTTGAAACTACTCTGCTCACTGAAATTGCAAAAACATCACAGATAAAAAAATTATAATATTGATAAATGTCACAGCAGATATTAATAATTTGTATTAGCAAATCAATTTGTTTTTAGATCAAAAAAGTTTGATCTGCCATTTTGAACTTGTCAATGACTCAAGTTCAGCAATATAATCAGATCATTGTCCTAATTGTGACTGCGCAAACAATATTAAAAAGTGATATTTATTCTATACTGTCACACTTAGTTATGGAAAAAAAGTTTGATCTAGAATCATTTTTTTTTTCTTAATTTCTTATTTTATTTCCCGTTTTTATTACTTTTCACGAACCTCGATGTGTTTTAGCTTTAAGTAATTGCTCCACACAATTTGAAAGCCCCATCCGAGCATCTCCTGTCATTTTATTATTTCATTCATTAATACAAATGAGAATTTGTGAGTAGTTTCTAGCGCTTGGCTCTCATTTGGAATTGCATGTTCTCTTTTTTTCAGGCATGAATCCATTTAGTGCACTGTCCAACGTCTCGATGTCTCAGGCTCCCGTGGCGAACCGAGATGCCTCTCCAATAAACCATCCGCAGCAGATCAACATGAACCAAGTCCCCACCGTCAGTCACGTTAGCTTTTCCTTTTCCTCAAAGTTTGCGCTCTTCATCTCACCAAGTTGTATTATCTTCCCAGATGAACATGTCACCTACTCGCATGCCCCAGCCGCAAAGCATGTTGGGAGGCCACGGTGGGAACATGGTGCCGCAGACCCCCAGTCTGCCACAGTTCATCGGTCAGCAGTTCCCTTCCAACGGCATGAGCGTCAACATTGGCCAGCCCAATGTGCAGACTCCCGTTTCTCAGGTGTGCATGCGCAGTCATCGTATCTGGAGTGGTCTCGCTTTGCATGTCGTCCTAATCCCCTCCTAATTTCCCGCTTGTGTGTAGCAGCAGCAGAACCCTAGCCTCCCCCAGAATGCACTTGGCCCACTCGGCCCCCCGCTAAGCTGCCCTGCGCCCCCCCAGGCTCCACCCCGTGCCACGCCGCCCCCCAGCGCCACTAACCTGCAGTCCAGTCAGGCCTCCACTCCCACCCCAGCTTCTGCTCAGGCCACCCCACCTCACTCCCAGTCCCTGGCGGAGATGCCCCTCCCCACCCAGCTCCGCCCTGGAACACCGGTGAGACCCCTAATGTCCAACGGCCTCCTCTTTTCTTCAAAGGCATGATTCTGAAAGCCTACGCTCGGCTTTAAGCTACACAAATATGTCTGGGATGATGTTCTGGACGGTGTGATTGTGTTTGCCGATCGCATTAGGGTTTAGATTTTCATTGCTGCTGAAATTGTCTTTAATGCAATTACAGCAATATTAATTATGCACGTGTAAACCACCAGTGCCGTTGAAATGCGTCGAAAATTCTCATTTTATACATGTATGTAGATGTAGATAGATAGATAATGTATTTTAATTATATTAAGTATTATAATTTTTTTTTCTGTTCATTCTTTAAAATAAAATCTTTTTATTATAATTTTTTCTGACTTTATTTTACCTTTTCCTGCACTTTTTTGTGTTTATAATAACACATAATATACACAGATGCAAAACTATCTACACATACGTGTGAAAATTGCCCGTTATATTTTTGCGTAGAAATGTCTATAAGTGTAAAATATCTTAAAATTGGAGAAACTTCAAGATTAATTACTCTAAATGAGCGGAAATGCTCTCATATTTACCTTAGAATCTTTTTTTAGTCTTTTTTCGTAAGTTTTCATTTTAGTGATGAATAGTGTCACTATTTTTTGCCCGTTTAAGTATTTTAGAGCATCAAAGGTTTTCTGCTGCCAGTTCAAGTAAAGCAGCTTGGAATGCCCTCAAACAAAAAAAAATGTTTATGCCAGGCTAAATGATGCTCCATCTGCTTTTTAGTGCAGAATTTTTCCCGGTAGATAGTTGTGCAGTTTTATTCTGTAGAGGCTTAAACATTAATATTTGATCTCTCAGAGTGGTGAACACCGCATACCCACCCCGGCGTCGGCCGCCAGCGCCGATCTGCACTCCCAGCATGCCGTTCCTGATGCGCTGCAGGGCGAGAGTAAAACTGACGAACAGGATTGTGACCTGCCCGTCAAAACCGAGCCCAAAGTCGAGGTATGGCTCCAAAAATGGGTCTATGTGATGGATTTGAGGTGTAATTATTTTTGTTCTCTTCTAGACGGAGGACGACACAGGCTCTCTGAGAGTCAAAAAAGAGGAGAACGAGGGTTTAGAAGCTAAGCAAGAGCAAATGGAGACGGAGGATAAGAAATCGGACATGAAGACAGAAGCCAAAGAAGAGGATGAGAGCCGGACAAATGGCACAACGTCGTCTCCATCTCAGTCTCGCAAGAAAAGTAACCACGAGTTGTTTTCTGCTCATGTCTTATGGCGAGGAAAGTTGCTCATTTCTGTTCATTTTTTTTTCTCTTTGCCAGTCTTTAAGCCTGAAGAATTGCGCCAGGCACTGATGCCCACTCTGGAATCTTTGTACCGACAAGATCCTGAATCTCTGCCCTTTCGGCAGCCTGTGGATCCGATTCTCCTCGGTATCCCTGTGAGTTCTTTCCACATGCCTCCAAACAGCAGAAAAATTCAGGCCTGGAACAAATATGCAATCCATTCAAGATGTGGATGCTTTGATTGCCCTTTCTGTGGCAAAATGCGTATCAGTTACACTGTATTTCCTGGAACTTTCAGAGGACAAGTTCAAATGACCTGTACATATTCAAAGCACCAAAAATTACAGCATCATTTCTGTGTTTTTTTTTCTCAAATACTCTACATTTTTGCCCTAATTATAGCAAACACATCGTATTTATGTGAATATAAGCACCCAAAAATATAAGATTTTTCAGGAACAAAATACAAACACTTTTAAACTAAACTCTTTTTAATACTTCTCCTAAAAATACTTTTTTTTTTAAATAAACCTAACTTGTGACTCTATTTCTTGAAATTTACATGAAAAAAGATATTTAGAATACGTAGATATTACGTATTTCTAAATGTAGTATGGTTTATCTTCAGTAGGTGCTATGGTTCCACTTGCTATGTCAATATATAATTGTATCTGAGCATCAAGCGTGGGTTATAAAAATAAAGAAGTACTAGTAATAAATATTTTGTCAAATCTTGGGGTGTGTTTATAATGTACATTTTTTACACGTGATTTTTTTAGTCTAAAATTGTAAAAAATAAATTGAATTGAAATTGAATTGAAAAATCCTTTATTAGTCCCACAGCGGGGAAATTTCACGTCACAACAGCAACATCAAATCCAACAAATAAATAAACAAACATCAAACATAAACAAACAAACATCACCATAACGCACTGCACACATCATAATAAATGGGCCTTATATTCACGTAAATACAGTATTTATGAGATGTATGTGTAATATGATGCTTAATGCTTTCTGCCTCTAGGATTACTTTGACATCGTAAAGAACCCCATTGACCTGTCCACCATCAAGCGTAAGCTGGACACTGGTCAGTATCAGGAGCCATGGCAGTACGTAGACGACGTGTGGCTGATGTTTAACAACGCGTGGCTGTACAACAGGAAGACGTCACGCGTCTACAAGTACTGCTCAAAACTCGCTGAGGTGTTTGAGCAGGAGATAGACCCTGTCATGCAGGGTCTGGGTTACTGCTGTGGAAGGAAGGTAAGAGGAACATTTGAGCGCTTTTGTGAGAATGTTGTGGGAGAATAATTACTTTTTTTTTTTTCCGCGCAGTACGAGTTTTCTCCTCAGACGCTTTGCTGCTACGGAAAGCAGCTGTGTACTATACCCCGAGATGGCACTTATTACAGTTTTCAGAACAGGTGGGCTTCACTGCAGATCATCACCCCCTTTACATTTTAGGATTTAGCTTGGAAACGTGCAAAGCCTTTTATTTAAAACCGAAAATTTAGTGTCTAAGAAGTGACTCAGTGATCCAGAAAGTGTTTTTAAAAGTGACTGGTCAAAGTGTCCAGTAGCCAGATAGGAGTGGACGGTGCAGTGGTGATTAAAGTGCAGTCAGCCTGGTAGAGACACAGTTCCGGTGGTAGGTGCTAGACTTCTAGACTTCATTGATACGCTCGAGCTTAGATATCGAGTGTTTAGCCGTTTTTTGCAAATTGTGCATTTCATGACTTTTGTAAAGAATGTAAAATTTAACAATGCTTTTATTTGAAGGTTTCTGTCGAGTGTGAAGGTATTGAATGGTTTGATTGTTGTGCAGGTATCATTTCTGTGAGAAGTGTTTCAACGAGATCCATGGAGATAGCGTGACACTGGGAGACGATCCTGCTCAGCCTCAGACGTGAGTTGTTTTTGAGATCAGTTTGTTGTGTTCAGGGTTTAAACCAAGGAATTTGTGCTCATGTTGGTTCTTTTTTTGTCTACCCAGCAAAATTTCTAAAGACCAGTTTGAAAGGAAGAAGAATGACACTTTAGATCCAGAGCCGTGAGTAAACTCTTCACTTTAAAAGAGACATTGTTTTTTTTTTTTTAAGGTCTAACATTATATTGCTTTCTTCGAATCCTCACATTCATATAACATTAGCATCACACAACCTACCTAAAAGAAATGTGTGTATAGATATTAGACTAAAATTTAGTCTAATAGTCTATAATTTATTCTGCTAGGGTGAAAATACTTAAGGTTTCAACTGGACTGTGTTTTTCGGTCAAGCCGTCGAAAGTAAACGTGAATACCTTCTCCCGTTAATTCACTCTTCTCTTTTTAGGTTTGTTGAATGTAAAGATTGTGGCCGGAAGATGCATCAGATTTGTGTCCTGCATTATGATGTCATATGGCCTTCGGGGTGAGTGTAAAATACCGTTCTGGTTATTGATTAGTTTTTATTCATTCATAACATCACTAATAAATCTCTTTTTTTTATAGTTTCATCTGTGATAACTGTTTGAGGAAAAGCAGCAAGACAAAAAAAGAGAACAAGTTTTCAGCAAAAAGTATGTTACAGTTCAGCCACTTATATGCCAACATAAATATAATTTTAGTGCCAAAGGTAGTTTGTAGTAAAGTAGTTTTAATTTGAATTGAATCTATAAATTGTTAACTATTATCCCAATCATAGTTTGTACAATGACAATAACGAAATGCTCAATTTTGTTCAAAATCAGTTAAATTGATACTTTGAATATTGATACTATGAATGAGAAGATTTTCCAGCAGAATTTGTACTTTCACTCGGTTACTTTTACTCATAAAATTTTTAGTTTACATTTTCCTAGAAAAGTCTTCCTGATTCTTGGTTGAACACTTTTTTTTTATCATATTAAAAGCGAGTTGGTGTTGTTTCTGCTGCAGGGTTGCAGACGACACGGTTGGGAACGTACATAGAAGACCGCGTGAACAAGTACTTGAAGAGACAGAACCATCCAGAAGCTGGAGAAGTGTTTGTACGGGTCGTGGCCAGTTCTGATAAAACGGTGGAGGTCAAACCGGGCATGAAGGCCAGGTAAAAACGCCCAGCTTTTTAAAAACGTAGATTGTTGATTTTTTTTATTTTTTTTTGGATTAGTATTATTTTGTAAATGTAGCTACACATCACTAAAAATGGCTTAAAATGAGTCGATTTGTGTGTGTGTAATGCCTCTGTTCTTTGTCAGATTTGTAGATACAGGAGAGATGTGTGAGAGCTTCCCATATAGAACCAAAGCACTTTTTGCGTTTGAAGAGATTGACGGAGTGGACGTGTGTTTCTTCGGGATGCATGTCCAAGAATACAGCTCTGATTGTCCTTTCCCCAACACCAGGTGAACACGAGCTTGACCTCCGAGAGAGGAAAATGTGCTGCGCTGATTCTAACCTGTGCTGTTCTATCCTCAGACGGGTGTACATATCATACCTCGACAGCATTCACTTCTTCAGACCTCGCATGCTGAGAACAGCAGTCTATCATGAAATCCTCATCGGTTATTTGGAGTATGTCAAAAAACTTGGGTGAGACTCACTTTTTTTGTGTTTTTTTTGTGTGAGACTGTTTTTGTGTTAGCTCATTTGTTTTTGCCACACGTTTAACGCTGGTCGTGTTTTTGACGCGACAGATTCGTCACGGCTCACATCTGGGCGTGTCCGCCCAGTGAAGGTGATGACTACATCTTCCACTGTCACCCTGCCGACCAGAAGATCCCCAAACCCAAACGCTTGCAGGAGTGGTACCGCAAAATGCTGGATAAAGCGTTTGCTGAGCGAATATTGCAGGACTACAAGGTACGGCTGATACTGGATAATGTGTGCTGTGTAAAGTGTAAAGTTTTTGTTTTATGAATGAAGACGTAAACAAATGTGTTGTTATTTCTAGGACATTTTCAAGCAGGCGACAGAGGACCGTTTGACCAGTGCGAACGAGCTTTCTTATTTTGAAGGTGACTTTTGGCCCAATGTTTTGGAAGAGAGTATTAAAGAGCTGGAACAAGAGGAAGAGGAAAGGAAAAAAGAGGAGAACACGGCAGCTTGTGAAACCCCAGAGGTCAGAGAGCGAGTGTGAGACGAAGAGATCGAGACGGAGAGCAAGTGTGAGACGGAGGGAGCAAGTGTGAGACTCTGACACTCTTTTGCTTTTTTTTTTTTTTTTTTTTAACAGGGCACTCCAGGAGATAGTAAGAACGCTAAAAAGAAGAATAACAAGAAAACAACCAAGAATAAGAGCAGCTTGAGTCGAGCCAATAAGAAGAAACCTGGGATGCCGAACGTAGCCAATGACCTCTCGCAAAAACTATACGCCACCATGGAGAAACATAAAGAGGTGACAAGACATGTCTTTGCTCATCTACGTCCCCGTCGTGTGATGCTTCCCAATTGTGCGTGTTGATCTGGATGGTTATTGCGTCCAGGGATGTCCTGAATCCTGATACTAAATTTTAACTTCCGATACCATATTGTAGGGGTGGGCGGTATACCGGTATTAACGTGAATATCGGTTTTGAGTTGTGCCACGATATGGATTTTGCAGTATCGTGGATACCGTGGCACTTACATCAATTTACCTTTTATATACGTATATAAACTATTTAAAATACATTTGTTTTGTTACAACTTTTAATTACGACACAGATACATTGTTAATCGAATACAGAAAGCGTAAGAAACCGAATAGATCACCCGCGAGGCGCATGCATCGCGCATGCGCTGTGCCGCTTCATGTCTGTAATGTGCCGGTTTTTTAAAACGGCTATTTTAGTGTGCGCGAGACCCAAAAATGCGCGCACGAGAACATTCTGCTCGTCTTGTTTTGGTCAAAGTATGACCATTTATTGGTTGCATAAATTTGAACCTTTTACATACAAATATATAAAAAATAATTATTGAATATGGACAATCGGTGCGGCCTCAAGACACAAATTCAGATGGGCTTCTCTGAGGTTGATGAACATGCTTTAAGCTTTTTTTTTATTTAAGCTTTTGTAATACAAAAAAGTACATCTGTAAAAACACATACCAAATATTAGTCTTAAACTTTTTTTAAATCAATGAATAAATAATATATAATATTTATTTTTCTCTCGTAAAATAACTTGACTGTGTGTGATTGTGCAATTAGCATCCGGTGCATGTGCAATACCTGTACACCATGCAAACTTCAGTATACACGTGTGTAAATATCTGTTACTTTTTGTATATTTTCTTTAAGCCGTATTTAAATTTTATAATTTTATGAATTTTATAAACAATAATTTATACTTGATGTTTCGTATTGTAAACTTTGTCCTGTAAATTGTACTGCTGCTGCAACGGTGAAATTTCCCACTTGTGGGGACTAATAAAGGACTTTTAATTCAATATTATGAACTAATGTTCTAAATTCCAACTCCTCTGTCAGAAAATCCAGCTTCAACAATGTAAAAGAATAATAACATACACTTATTTACTTATTATACACTTATATAATTGCCTCATCTTCTCACCTTTTCTTTCTCTTTCTCCCAGGTGTTTTTCGTAATCCATCTGCACTCTGGGCCCATCGTCAACACCTTACTAGCCATCAATGACCCGGATCCCCTGTTGACCTGTGATTTAATGGACGGAAGGGACGCGTTCTTGACGTTAGCTCGGGACAAGCACTGGGAGTTCAGCTCTCTGCGCCGCTGCAAGTGGAGCACCATGTGTATGCTGGTGGAGCTGCACAACCAAGGGCAGGACCGCTTCGTCTACACCTGCAATGAATGTAAACACCACGTGGAGACACGCTGGCACTGCACTGTCTGCGAGGTAAGTGATCTTGTCATTTATGTCCATGAACATGCAAAATAACTGTCCACATGTGAACCGGTATTATCCGGATTATAAGGCACATCACTGATAATGGTCTAGTTCCTAAATTTTTTTTAGGCAACATTGTTTTTTTTTGTTAATAAGGTGCACAATTTTTAAACATTTATTAGGATTTTAAGTGCAGCCTTATGCTCAAAAATTACGGTAGTGTTTATTTTCTGGATTACAAGGCGCATCACTGATACATATGTTTCCAAATATTTTTTCACATACAATGCTCACTTAGTTTTATTAATAAGGCGCATTTTTAAACTTTTGCTAGTATTTTAAGTGCAACTTCGATTTTACACAAACTAGCGTATTTTTTGGAGTATAAGGCATACTTCAAACTTTTTTTTTCCTCAAAAAAATACTTTTTTTTTTTTTTTCGAATTATATGGCACACACTAAATTTTTTAGCATTTGTTGGGATTTTAAGTGTGCCATATAGTAAAAAAAAAAAAGACGCATCACTGATAAGCGTCTATTTTCCAATTTTTTGTTGACATAAATGTCAAACATTTTTTCTGTATTATATTATTATTATATTATTATGACGTATTATTAATATAACACAAATATACTTACATTTTACTACTGTTATATTTAATTCTATTTATTAATTTAGCTTTTTTGACAATCTTAAATGCGTAAAACTAACTTCCTTTCAAGCTATTTTACGTTTGTTTGCTAAAATGAAACACCGTCCCAATGACTGTGTCTCTTCACTCCAGGACTTTGACCTGTGCGTCAATTGCCACAACACTAAAGGACACGAGCACAAGATGGTCAAGTGGGGTCTGGGTCTGGACGACGACAGCAACGGCCAAAGCGGCGAAGCCTCGAAGAGTCCGCAGGAGAGTCGGCGCCTCAGCATCCAGCGCTGCATCCAGTCGCTGGTACACGCCTGCCAGTGCCGCAACGCCAACTGCTCCCTGCCGTCCTGTCAGAAGATGAAGCGCGTGGTGCAGCACACCAAAGGCTGCAAGCGCAAGACCAACGGCGGCTGCCCGGTGTGTAAGCAGCTGATCGCCCTCTGCTGCTACCACGCCAAGCACTGCCAGGAGAACAAGTGCCCCGTGCCCTTCTGCCTGAACATCAAGCACAAGCTCCGCCAGCAGCAGCTTCAGCACCGCCTGCAGCAGGCGCAGATGATGCGGAGGCGCATGGCCACCATGCAGGGGCCTCAAAGCTTGCCCTCGCCGCCCGCCCCCAACACCCCCACCTCCCGTCCGCAGCCCAACACCCCCCAAACGCCGCAGCCGCTCCCAAACCAGCCTACCACGCCCACCGCCGGGGTGATGTCGCCGTCTTACCCCTCGGCTTCTCGCAACGGGCAGCCTCCTCATCAAGCCTCGCAGGGCAAACCCGGCCCGCAGGCGTCCCCCCTACACCAGCAGCCGTCCCCGCACCCGCAGCCTCCCCAGCAGCCCCCTCCGCAGCAGCCCCCCCCTCCGCTGGCAGCGGTCAAGATGGCACGGCACATCGAGATGGTGGCCCAGGCTCAGCACAACCAGAACTACCGCATGACAGTCAACGGCCTTCCCGTCAACCACCAGCAGCCCCGCGTGCCCGGCGCCATGCAGCCCCCCATGCAGCTGGTGGGCCCCCGGGGGCAGCAGGTCATGCAGGCCGTGGCGCCGGGACAGTGGCCCGGAGGTGCTCAACCTCAGCCGCAGGTGGCGCCGCCGCAGCAAGCCATGCCTATGCAAAGACCCATGATGCCCCAGGCGGCGCCACAGCAGCGGATGATGGTGGCCGCACCCGGGGCGCGGCCCCAAGGCCTCCAGAGGCCCGGAGCCATCGCGCCCAACGCCTTGCAGGACCTGCTGCGCACCCTCAAGTCGCCCAGCTCGCCCCAGCAGCAGCAGCAGGTGCTGAACATCCTCAAGTCCAACCCGCAGCTCATGGCCGCCTTCATCAAGCAGCGCACCGCCAAGTACCACGCCAACCAGCCGCAGCCGCCGCAGCAGGGCATGCACCCCGCGCAGCCCGCCATGCAGGGGGCGTGCAACACCCCGCAGCTCCAGGAGATCTACCGGCTTCAGCTGCTACGTCAACAGCAGCAGCAGCAGCAGCAACAGCAGGGGGCGCTGCAGCAGTCACACGGCCCGTTCCCGCAGGCGCAGGCGACCTCCACCAACTACACGCAGCTCCGCATGCAGCAGCAGCAGCTCATGCAGGGACAGTTGCCCCCCCAGCTGGGGCAAGCTGGCCTGAATATGGACGGCACACCCAACCTCCTGCACCAGCGCATGCTCCAGCAGCAGCAAGCCGTCCTCAAGGCCTCCCCCGCCCACCCCAGTCCCATGAGTCCTCAAGCTCACCTGCTGGCCGGTCAGCCCATGGCCAACGCCCTGGGGGGTCCGGTGTGCTCTCCGGCCCCCGTGCAGTCCCCGAGACCACCCTCGCAGCAGCCGCCACATTCCAGCCCCTCGCCCCAGATTCAGCCGCAGCCCTCGCCGCAGCATTCGGGATCGCCACACGCTGGGATGGCCACGCCCATGCCCGGCTCGTTGGAGCAGGGACACCTGGCCACGCCCGAGCAGAACGCCATGCTCCCGCAGCTGAACACGCCCAGTCGCGGGGGGCTGCCCAGTGACTTGGGGCTGGTGGGAGACACCACAGGAGACACGCTGGAGAAGTTTGTGGAGGGATTGTAGCATTTTGTGGGAGACTCGGCCCATCACAGTCTCCCCGTTCCTCTTTTCGTGGCTTTTTTTTTTTTTTGTTAATGACGTGTACAACGTTTGAAGAAATGGGAAATGCAATGTTGATTTTTTTTTTTTCTGTCCTGAAATAAAAGACTGATTTCTTTCAGAGGGATTTAAAAATTGTTGTTTAAAAGAAATATAAATCGCAAAGAATATATTTTTGTTCTTGATCCAGCTCTGTTTTGTTTTGGGGTTTTTTTTCTTCGTGTTTTTGGGGGGGGGGAGTTCTTTCATTCTTTAGAAAGGACATTTACAACGTGTTTGTTTTTTTTATTATTCCAAGCGTTTTGTTTTTTACTTTATCTAACTTTGCAGCGTTTTGTGTTGAAACTGTAAAATAATTTGTTCCAGGAGTTTGGAGTTTGGATCTTCTCCGCTCCGTCAGTCTCCTTGGCGATTGTATTCTAGTGTCTTTTTTTCTTTTATTTTTCCAGAATATGCAGTTAGAGGTTTCTACTTATTTCCTCATTGTAAAGTTTTTTGAGGAGCACTGTTTGTTTGTTTGTTTGTTTGTTTGTTTGTATTGTTTGGACCTGTGCAGACACCGACATGTACGTCACGCAAATAATACCAAACCAAAAGGACATGTACACACACACACAACATCTCGGAGGTTCTGTCATGTAGAAAACCGTTGCTTTTTGTTTTCATTTTGTCCTACAGATATATAAATATAAAGATATTGGAATTTAAATGAGGTGGAGAGCAAGTGAGTAGCCCCGAAGACGAGTAGTTTGACGACGTATGAATTCCTATAATTGACTTAAGTCCTCTCACACAAACTTGAACAGGGGCTCCACTTTCTTCCCATTATTGTAAATCATGCAAGTTAAGAAAAATACTATAAGTGTAAGGAGAGAGAATGGAATCGCAGCATAAACTCGTTTAAAAAAAACTTATTTCTTACTTATATACCATATTGTTAAATAAACTGTGTGCAGCAGATCACGTTGTTGTGTCTTGAAAAAATGCTTGTCTTGTTAGAAACGAGTGTCTATAAAACAATTTGTCCCGTAGCGTTATGGGCGCGCTTGAGTCACGTGGGTCGTAACGTTTCACATGCCTGGCGCGCGGGCATTGCGTCACCGGAAGTACGCGACGCATTTCTGCGACACATTTGAATCGCATCAGCAGCACCTCATCTGTGTTTACATCGTTAATGGCGCTTTTATGGTCATTTTAATCTAAAACACGGAACCAATATGACATGGACTGAAGTGACGTGTGTGATACCGAACGCGTCCGTTCAAAAACGCGTACATTAGTTTGTTTTGATAAGTGCATTCGTTCAAAAGTGTCGTTCAAAGCGACAAACATGCAACATCGTGTTTAATAGCGACGCGCTTTATTTGCGCCTCAATTGCACATTCCGGCGTGACTCCGTTTTCGGAACAGATCGGTGGGAACTGCTGTGTGATGCATCATGGATGATTCGGATCAGGATTTCACGGATCTCTGCTCTCGTCTGCTGAAACGCGTGAAGAAGAAAACAACCGCGGCGTGTGGGGAAGAAAGATCCCCCGTCAGGAGGAAAAGAACCAAGGACGTTAAAGCCAGAGCCAAGAGTGATGAAAATGGCGCGGTTAATGAAGGCGGATCGAACGTTAAAGACGTGGTTATCCGCAAAATGCAGCAGTTTAAAAGACCCAGAGCCAAGAGACTCCTCCACGCTGACAGCTTGGAACCGGAACCCGAGGAGAAGCCCGCAGCCGCCGGCCGGACCGGAAGCACAAGTACCGTCTCACGCCACGCTCTCTTGTGTGTCTCACGTCATGGTGTCTCAATTACGCAATATCTCTACTCTACTCTTCTGTCTGTCTGTCTCTTTCCAACTGTCTCTGTGTAGCTTTCTGTCTCTCAATGTATATTCCTATCTTTTTCTCGCTCTGTCTATCTGCCTGTGTGTGTTTGTCTCTTGCTGTCTCTATTTATATTTTTTTATCTATCTTTCTCCCTATTTCTATATGTCTATCCATCTATTTCTGTCTCTCTATCTTTATTTGTTTTTCTCTCAATCGATGTGTGTGTCTGTGTGTGTGTGTGTGTGTTTCTCTGTATTCAATTATATAACTTTACATCATCTGTTTGTCTTCATCTATCTATCTGTCTGCCTTTCTGTCTGTCTGTCTGTCTATCTAACACTTTCTCTCCGTCTCTTTCGCCCACTCCATCTCTCTTTTTTGTCATCTCTCGTTTTTGTCTCTTTATTTGTTTTTCTATCTATCGCTGTGTGTGTGTGTTTCTCTGTATTTATTTGTATATCTCTTTACATCATCTCTTTGCCTTAATCTTTGTCTTTATCTTTCTATCTGTCTATCTATCTCTCTTTCACTTTCTCTCCGTCTTTTTTAACCACTCCATCTCTCCATTTTTGTCTCGCTTTGTGTTTCTCACTCCGCATCTCCACCCCCCTCCCTCCCTCCCTCTCTCTCTCTCTCCATCTCTCTGTCTGTCACTCAGATGATGGGGCTCAAGCTCCCCAGCCACAGCCAGATGTGGATGGTGGAGATCACAAAGCAGTAGAAGCTGAAGAGGCGTTTGTCTGTCAGCTCTGTCAGAAGAACCTGTCGTCCATGAGTCCTCAGCTCCGAACCCAGCACATCAACAGGTGAAACATCTGCTTCTGCACCAACACCTGCTTGATCCTAAATCACTGATTAGCACTAGTGGACTTTGTCACTTTACTTGAGTATTTTTTTCGCTTCTTTTTACTTCTACTGAGTATCAAAAACATAGGCCACTTTTACTCTCTACTTGACTATGTTTTTGCACTTTAGTTTGACTGATAATGATAATTTGTTTTTTTGCCATTTTGCCATTTTGAAACATTTCATTTCTATATTAAAAAATAAAACCTCACGAATAAATAGTTTCTTGTTTTTCACATTTCTTGTTTTTTAGACCAATTTCCGAGTAAAATATTGAAGTTCTTTGAAAATTGATTACTTTACGACTTTTCCTCGTCTTCTTAGAATTAGTGACTTGTAACTTGTAGTCGAGTAATTGTTACAGTAAGCTATCCGTACTTTTACTCAAGTATGGTTTTCAGCTACTCTTAACACCTCTGCTGGTTTGTGTCCTGTGTGATATCAGGTGATTAACTCTTCCTGCTGCCCCTCAGATGCCTGGATGAAGGTGTGCGCTCTGCTCCCTCAGCGTCCCGTCCTTCACAGCCCCGCGTCCCAGAGTGTCCCATTTGTGGAAAGAGGTTCAAGTCGGAGAAAAGCTGGTCGGTTCACTTGAAGCGCTGCTCGGCAGAGATGGGCGTCTCACCCACCGACCTGCTCCAGGCGTTACGAAGACAAGCAGCCCAGCCCGACCACTCGTAAGTCACACCCAACTAGTCTGTGGTTTAATCTCACGTCTGCGGCCCGCGGGCCAGGTCTGGCTCATTATTTCTATATTCAAGTTCAAGAAACAATGACACAAAGCCGCTATGTGGAATTGGGAAACACTAGAAGTTAGGAGTCATTAACAAATCAAAATGTCCATTGCTCATCTGTGTTCAGAATTAGGAAAAAAAAAGTCAATTACAAAATTATTATTAATTTTATTATTATAATATTCACAGATTATATTTTACACGGTATATATTTAGTGATTTAGTTTATTTGGAAGATTCTGATTGTACGCTAATATTGGAGTAACATTCAGTTGGAGACGACTGGTGAACGTTTGAGAACAAACTTCTTCTGAGATGAAAATAAGCAAAATCCTTGGTCACGTTCTCGCATCACAGACCATCATCCTCATCCTCCTGACAGATCATGATCACCAAAATGGTTTTGGAAAAGCTACTGAAGAAATTGCACTAATAAAAAAAAGGAGAACTATTTTTGTTATTATTTTCCTGTGTTTTTGTGACTACACTGGTGTTAAATGTCCATATGTACATTCCATAATTCCGTGATCAAAGTCACGTTTGTATCATAATGTGAATGATTTACATCGCTTAAGTGTTAATTTGTTGCCAATGTTTGGCGAAATATGTTGCTGAAACGAAAAATTATTTAAAATATTATTATTTTTACATACATTTTATTAATTTGCATTTGCATTACCAAGGCAGAATATTGCCAATTAAGAATGTAAATGAGCATTTGAAAAAGTGTTTTAAATTATAATTTTATGTTTATAAAGATGAGATGCTTGATAAATTAAGTTTAATTATTTTCACATTAATTACGCGATATTTATGAATTGAGTGTAATAAGGAACATTTGGTAGAATTGTGAATATAAAGTTGCATAAAGGTGCTTAATCATTTAAAAAGTCGAAGAAATTTCCATCCATTTTCTACCACTTACTCCATTTCTGGGTCCCGGGGAGCTGGAGCCAATCATAGAGCGAGACAAATTTTTGAATGGAATAAAAATGTTATGTTCTTATTGTGTGTTCAAACACCGTTTAGGCAGCATGTAGCTCCCATCCCGAAAAAGAAGAAGAGCAGAAGGAAAGCGCAGGAGCTGGATGAAGACACCATGGTGGCCATGGCTCTCTCGCGTTCTCTCCTTGATCAGGAGCAAGAGATGGAGGAGGAGAAGGAACTTCTGGCTCAGTTCTTCAGTCCCGCAGCATCAGCACCGGTCCTGCAGTGGAAACCAGCAGCGGGTAAAACCATCCTCACCGGTCTCGTTCTGAAGAGCAGGTCCATCACCTCTTCTGTCGTTCAGGGCGGGGACGCGGGAAGAGGAGAAAAGGGGCGTGTCTGGTCAGCCCACCCCTGCTCCTCATCCAGGACCCTCAGGCTGCTCTCACCCGCTTACAGGAGCGAGTGTCGTCTCTCCTGCTTCAGTCCAGACCCCCGACTCCATCCACGCCCGCTCTGTCTCCATCCTCGCTGCCCTCCGACTCTCACGCCTCACTCTGGGAGCAAAGTTCTCTACAGCGAGCTCAGTCGCTCTCGCAGTTCTACACCTCAGAACTCCGTAGCTTCATACAGCCCTGTGTCTCACCCGAGGTGAGATGTCGGCAGACCCCCGAAAATATTTATCTTTTGGAGTCATACTGGTGCCAAAATGATCAAACGTAAATTTCAAAAGTAACGAACAAAAATGCTTCAAAAAAGTCGAAATACTAGAATTTTAAACCAGCCAAAAAATCTGAGACCTATAAAGTTTCATGCGAAATTGTGAAGACTGCAAGCGAAAAATAAAACAACATATTTTCGCTCGTTTCTTGGAAATTTACATTTGATATTTTTTAGCAAGAATCGACCCCTGATAAGGGAAAAGCCAAAAGAGAAGTAGTAGATTTTTTTCCCTATTGCCCAACAAGCCACAGAAATTTACGATCAATTCATCCACGTTTTTTTGCTTTTGGACTTGGATCCAAATACTCTGATTGGCTGGTGAGAATGTGAGCATTGGCAGCTCTTGACCAGGAATTGGTGGTGAGTTTAGCGAGTTCTTGCTCCATTAAACATCGGATTAAAAAATGTCGGAGTCAGAGTTTGTAGTGATGACTTCTAGATGTTAGCGTTCAGAAAGACAACTGTGATTTTATGTTTATAAACATAAAATTTTTCAAATTTCCGATTGATCATTTTGGCACTAATCTGATGCTCAATTAAATGATCCATATTGTAAATTTCTCATTGATGGATCGAATAAAGGTTTTCTTCTTCTTAAAGCTCTTTACTTTTTTTTCAGGAAGAGAAGTTTTCTGAAGTGAGATCTTCACAAACCGATCTTGTGGAGGACTGTCCCACGGCGGTCCCGTCTCCCAGCAGGATGGGCACACCAGACGCTCGGGCTCTGCAGGACCTCGTGGAGCTGGCGGAGGAAGGCCTGACGCTCACACAGGCTGGAAACACCATCCACCATACCAGCAAACCAGGTTCAAACCCGTTGAGATGGTTTCACACAAACCCTTTCATGCACATTCTTACAAAATAGTTCTGATAAATTCTGCAAAGTCAAGTGTCGTCTACTCATGATTAGACCGTAGATCTTCAGTGTCGCTACGTCATCTGAAGAGCACTTTATAATCTTAATTCCTAATCTGTGATCATGAGACAAACTGGCGCGAATTGAGAATCAGAGACCAGAATTTCACATTCGCCAACTATGGAATCTGATCAGTGCCAAAAATATCAAGAAGAAACAAACTATTTCTAAGAAATGTTTTTAAAAGCTTGCTATCTTGACATTTTCGTTGTCGAACGAAACGAGTGCGGGTTGAGTTGGCTTTAATCGCAGTTGGTGCCGATCACATTCTCACCAGCCAATCAGAGTAAGGACCGAAGCGGGAAAAAAAGGTTTCGAACAAAACTGTGAAGAAATTTACATTTGATATTTTTTGGCACTAATCTGGTTCCATAGTCAACAGCATTGCGCAACAAACCACTGGAATATGGATCATTGTGCGATACATTCATTCACAATCAAGTGAAATTGCAAATTGCTCTACTGTACATGTCTTATCTCGTCTGCTTTTATTTTTTCATAGAAAAAAGTTATGCTGAGAATAACGTGCCATCCAGTGGCTTTGTTGCCCGAGACCCTCAGACCACCAAGATGCCTTCGGTAAATATTGCGGCTTTTTTTTTCTTCTACCGTATTGTTTTTACTTTATGCCACATCAGATTATAAGGTGCAGCATTATTATTATCTTTCTATTCCACATATAAGATCCACATTTTTTCCAGTTTATTCTGTTTTTTTAATATTTTAAGTGTTCCTCATAATACAAAAAATGTGGTATTTATTTTTCTCCACAGCGCTTTTTCACAAATCAAATTTTATTTGTCACATTCAATCGCCCAGCTTATAAAGGGTGGGGGGGGGTAGTGTAACATTGAACGAGTAAAATAAAAATATTATAATAATTATAAGTAATAATATAATAAAATACACTTACAAATTTAAAATGAAAATACAATACAATAAAATCCAACACAATGCAATAAGATGTAGAATAAAAATACAATCAACTGTAAGTGTGGGCAAAGTGACCAGAAGTTTTAAAAAACGCTATTAAAATTTAAATGATCCACGTATCCGGTATAATCCTGTTTTTTGTAGATGCACGTCTCCAAACTAGCGTCGGATCTGAGCAGCATGGTGAACAACCCGCAGCTGAGTGACGTGGAGCTGCAAGTGGACAGCGGGGAAGTCTTCTTCACCCATTCGTTTATTCTGTATGCGCGATGCCCTCTGCTGGCCAACATGGTTAGTGCGGCGATTGAAGCCTGAAGATTTGGCTGCTTTGAGATTTCTAATCTGCGATTTTTACGGTTGTTAGGTTCACGAGTCTGGATTCTCTGTTCGGGAGGACGGAAGGCCTTGTGTGCAGCGGGTTCTGCTGCCTGATGTAGTGGACGAGGCGGTTCTGGCCCTTCTCCAGTACCTGTACTCGGCTCACTGTCCCGTGGACCGCACGCTTCTGCCACACCTCATGGAGCTCGCCCACCGGTTCGTCAGCACTTCACACTTGTTTTAATTAAATAACAGTGTGTAAAGAGTAGCTGAAAAAACACACTTGAGTAAAAGTACTTGAGTAAAAAATACTCTGTTACAAGTTGCAGGTCACCGATTTCAAGAGGACTTGAGTAAAAGTTGTATTTTTAAGAGAACTTGAGTATTTTTCCCATACTGAATTTATACAAAAAACAACACCAAGAAATGAGGGGAAAAACAAAATACAAAAAAAAAAATTCATAATATAGAAATGTAATTTTTACATTTCTTTTTGTAAAATGTTTCAAAATAGAATAAAAAAAGAACAAAGTTACAGTTAAACTCAAATTAGCAAAAAAGGGCAAACGCTAATTCATTTGATTTAAACATCCAGTACCTTCAGCATCCTGCAGATGGCAATATCACTTCCCAAGAAATTAATAGTGGTAGGAAAAGATGGCGACTTGTTGCGCATAATCATGATGTCACAAGTAACAGTAAGTGTCCATTCAAATGTAGTGGAGTAAAGAGTACAGATACTCAATCACAAATGTAGTCAAGTAGAGAGTTGCTTATATTTTTGATACTCCAAGTAGCCAAAAATTCTCAAGTAACAAAGTCCATTTACTAAGTACTTTTCACCATTGCAAAAAAGTACAGAATAACCTTCATTTTAGATCAAATGTATGAAGTATAATAAATACACACACACAAAATATCTTCCCATCTGTTTACTTCATTTCTGGGTCACGAGGAGCAGGAGCCAATCACAGCCACTCTGGGCCTTGGGCGGGACACACAGGGTGGCCAACCAATCACAGAGCAGAACACATCTATTGACATTATTTTATTGCTATTTGACCTGAAACACTTGTTTTGGGACTGTGGGAGAAAGCGGAGACCTGGAGGAAACCAACACCAGATTCATATATATAAATGCCAGATTACACAATGTAAATGTGCTTTTTTTGCTCCAGATTTGGTTTGGCTGAGCTGCAGCAGCATTGTGAGGAACATTCTGGAATCTGTGAAGAAGATACTGAATCCGATAGCACGACACTGGAGCGAGAAGACAAGAACCTGGTAGAAAGCAACTTCCTGGAGCTGCTTCAGTCCATGTGGCGGCACGGAGATAGCGAAGAGGAAGAGGAGCTGAAAGAACGTGCCGGAGTGGAGAGCGGCGTGGAAGGGGATGGAGAGAGAGAAGGTCAAGAGTTTGCAGAAGATCCAGTAGACGAAGAAGAGCTGGAGGAAATTTACGAGTTTGCGGCAACACAACGCAAGATGGAGAATGCGTCTCAGATGCCTTCCAGCAGTTGCTGTGGAAACGGCGTTGAAACGGTTGTCACGGTAACAAGTCCTCCAGAAGAGCTCCAGAACCTCAGCACGCAGACTGAGCATCTCAACGTTGGTTTGAATGGTGAAGCCAATGGAGATGATGATGGCAAAGAACCCAACTGCAGTTTAGATAAGAGCTGCGATGATTTATTTTCCCAGGAGCCATCACCATCTCCAAGATCTTCACGAGACCAGCATAACATGATGGAGTCTCGTCCTCCACTGATCGATCTGTCCATCAGCCCCCAGATAAGCCTCACATCACCCATCCGTTCTTCATTCCCCTACCCTGGTGTTTCTCCTGGTCCAGCCACAGGAGCAGATGAGGTGGAAGACCCTCAGAGCGAACGTGTGGAGCTCATCGTGCTCTCGGATTCCAGCGAGGACGCGGTGGACGGCGAGCGTGGTGCTGAAACTTCTGGAGGACCCACGGCAGATGTTCCTCAGGTTCCTCCATCCGCTGACCCAAACCGGGCACACAACTCCAGCGCTGCGTCTGGAAGCGAGTCCTTGTTTGATGGTTCTGCTGAGGTTTCTTGGTTGATTCCAGCCACTCCTGTCCACACCTGCGTCAGCAAGCGGAGAACACGACTGTTTCCCCCACCATTGCCAACATCTTCCAGCTCCATAACATCCAAGTCGGAAAACTCTGTCCATGTTTCTTCTAAAAGTTCTGAGAAGGTTCCTCAGCCTTCCAGCAGCACTCCTCTTCACACCGACCATCTACTGAGGAACCTTCACTTCAGTTCTCCTGATGCCAACCACAGGAGTCCGTCTCCTCTCAAGCTCAGCCACACGAGATCCTCAACCTCCTCCAGCTCTGAGAAGAACCAAGACATGAAGCTTCCCGAGCATCACAGCTCCAGTCCACCACCAAACATCAGCAGCCATGGACGGATGGAAGAAAGAGGTCCATTAGAAGGTGGAAGCCACGTGGAGGAACATGCGGAACACTCTCTCTGTGCCATGGAGCCTCCGATAGCGTTCGATGACTCCTGGGGTTTGAATGGAGAGGTGGAAAACCAGAAGCCCTGCTTTAGCCTGAGGCTGGACAGCAGTGAAGGTTCTGCTGATCTCCAGGATCTCCATGATGCAGGGCCACTCGTGCCTGAAGAAAAGGCCAAAACTGAGGCAAGTCCAGGTCTGTTTGACCACAGCCTTCCAGACCCGGAGATGTGGGACAACTGGGAGGAAGAGCCGAGATCAGACCAGCTTCACACTCCAGGTTCTTGTATAAGAGCACAGATATGGTGTGAAGGTCTATCAATGTTTATTGTTTACCGTTTATTTCTGCTTTGATCTGGAATGAATGACTGCAGTCCGATGCCTGGAGAAGAACAGAAGAGCTTTGGTGGCCGTCACTCCCATGCCGGGTTACTCTGATATGGAGACTCCAGAGCTGAAGAACAGACTCAACCGGTGAGTATCTACATGCTTCATTCATCCACACACACCAGGTGCTACTATCGATTGTTTTTGTAATCGATTATACGTAAAAATGATTTTTTTTCCCGATTATTGGGGGCGGGGTGAAGAGGAAAAACATCAGCACAGAAGAACATTTACAGGTCAATATTTAACAATAGATCAGAAGAATAAGAAACAATGACATGTTAAAAGGCAATTTTTTTCATCAATTTATTTTTCTACCTGAAGTTGTGAGTTTAATTACAGAGTAATTACAGAGAAATCTTTCAGATATAAATGTATGATGTATATCTTTCAGAGTCTGTTTCCACTATCGATGGACTCTTAATTTATTATTTTTAATGCTTTTATTATTTTTAAAACTTTCATGTTCACAATTCTGAGAAGTTTTTAAAATCAATTTTTTAAATTATTTATTAAAAAAAAAAAAACTTTACTACTCAATATATTTAACATTTTATTTTAAACTTTATTTAAAGATTTTTCCGACTATTCACAAATTAGAAAAGAGGAGGAGAAAAGTTTTTATTTTCTGATATGATATTTTTAAAACATACAAATTTTCTATTTGTATAAAAATGAAATACACATCTAGTTATAAAACCAGTGAATGAAATCCACATTCAGACAGTATAAAACCTACAGTTTCGTCGCCAACAGGTTTGGAGTTCGTCCTTTGCCTAAAAAGCAGATGGTCCTGAAGCTGAAGGAGATCCATCAGTACACACACCAGCTCCAGAGCGAGTCTGAGGACGAGAACCCAGCCTCCAGCTCCCAGGCCTTCACAAACCCTGTAGCGCCCCCTGCTGCCTCGCTGGTGAAGCAGAAAACCAGTGAAGAAGAGGAGCATCTCTCCGCCTCGCAGAACTCCACCACGTCCTCCAACGCAGAGTCAGACAGGTACGCGTGTCTCAATCATCTCAGCTGAAGCATTACTGCTTCATTACATGTTATACAAACATTTATTACTCATATTATCATGTCCAATTAATATGCTAATACTGATATATGACATAAAGAAACAAAAAAAACAAGTGATACAGGAAAGACGTGTGTGTGTGTGTCTGTATATAAACATCGATATTTACACATATAATTATTATTTATTTAATATGTATATGATGTTAAATATAATAAAAAGTATATATACAGTGTTCTATATATTTATGAATATAGCTTTCTCAGTATATACTGTACATGTACAACTTTCATGTTCACATGTTTCATTTTGAAAAGCAACAACCTGCAATTATTACATTGAAATATTAGACAAAAGTATGGTTTTGTAACATAATTGCACAATCAAAAAACATACATGTATATATTTAAAAAATTATTTAAAAAATGAATAAATAATAACTGTATCTCTGAATTGTTTATATGTATGTGTGTATATAGTAAGGGTGTCAAACTCATTTTCACCACATCAGCCACATCAGCATAATGTCTGTTCTCAAAGGGCCGGATGTAACTTACTAATGTAACTACTCAAATGTAATGTAAAATAAATGTAACTACTCCTTAAAGTTGAACAAATGTGAGACACCTGGCCATCCTGCAGCGTCCTCGATCACTGTCCCTGGTCCTGAAATGGCTAGGTGTCTCACAGACTCATTATTTATCAAAATTAATGGCAATCTTTTTACATTTTGTCAGCTTATGAAAACCCACATAACTCCATTAATGAAGGATCAAACTGTCCAAGTGAATAAAGAAAAATAACATACAATTCTGCTAACACTGTCGCGGCTACCGTAGTCAAAAGGCATTGTGGGAAATCTCTTAATTTACTTTTTGGTATTTATTTTTAGACACTCAAAACTATTAAGCTCTTGCAGGCCACATTAAATGACATGGCGGGCCACATCTGGCACATGTGGTATATAGTGTAGAAAATTAATAAAACGTGTGCATAAATAATGTAGAATATTTATATACACACACACACATACATGCATACATACTTTATATGTAATTCATAAAAATTGTAAAAGATGATTTGTGGTAATATTGCAGAGTTTGAGTGTTTGATTGCGTTCAGGTCGAACCCAGAGGTGTGTGTGTCTGATGGCGAGGACGACTCTGATGGCGAAGGCATCACGGCGTCTCAGGCCGTCACGCGTGAGAAGGACAAGCTGATGTCAGTGCGGCGCTTCATCTTGTCTCAGCCGAAGCTGTACCAGCGCATCCTGCAGTACCAGCCCCTGCCTCTGGGGGCGCTGCGGGACCAGCTTAAAGCGGCTGGCATTAGATTAGGCGCGGCCAAGCTGCTGGACTTCCTGGACTCCCAGTGCATCACCTTCAGCACGGCTAAACAAGGCTCGTCCCGTAGGAAACGCCGCGGTAAAGCGACACACGACGGTCCTGAAGGGGGCGCCAAACGAAGGAGAACAAAGATCACAAACGCAGGCAAGAAAACAAAGTCTAACAATTAATCTGTCTCGGCCCTTGGTGTCTGCTGCTGCGTGTGTATGATATCTGTCAGATCCTCATTATGTAAAAAACAATTAAGGATGTAAATGTGTTTAATGTCTGGATAATTACAGTTCTGCCTTGTTTTATTTGTATAAGCCTGAAATATACAGAATTCACTTTAAACTAGTAAGTTTTAAAACTTTTGCGGTTCTTTGTTGCTTTCGCCCTTGTAAAACGTATAAAAGTCTGTGAAATACAAATGAATCTTGATCGATTTCAAATATATGAATATTTTAACATAACCGGTAAGATTTTACTGTGTTTTGACTGGCAAATTCTGAATAATTATTTAATACATTTTTAATGTTTATTAATTGACAAATAAAAAGGCATGAAAACATACACTAAAATGACTGCATTTAGCAGCAATGTGTAACAGTAAATTTACAGTACAATAATATTGTATTTATTGTTCTTGCGTTTTTTTTTTTTTTTAATTATTAGTCATTAGCTGCTTTAAAAATTAGTAGTGGCGTTTTATTAGGTACTGTAAAAGATTGTCCTGGTTTTATATCTGAAGACCTTGATTTGTGTGGAATTTGAACCTAAATCCTTGAGTTGCTAGCAACAGCGCTACCGACTAAACCAGTTACAGTTTCACCGTTAAACATTGTGAAAACGGTTAGTGGAAAGTTAATTTGTATTATTGATGGTTTCCGCACAAGCTCTATATTTAAAATTTGAAACTTCTAGGAAATCTATATTTACAAAGGGAAAAAATCCACAGAACCCATCCTGGAAATTTATATTAATTTTTTTCTCTCCATTTTATTACTTTGCGTTTTTTATCTTTTCCGCAAATCTCTGTTATGAAAACCAACAGAGGAAAGCGAGCAGAACCATCCGAGCGTCTTGGTTGTGCAGGACAGCGCGTCAGAGGCCGTGTCCAGCCGGGGAAACAGTTTCTGTCGGGACGCCGCTCTTCCCTTAAGAACGCTTGCACACAGAAGCCCCTCAGTCAGGCCCGTCCGTGTCCCATCATGCACCTGTCATGACAGATTGGCAATGTTGGCCAGAAATCGCTGAGCCCACCACTCCTCCAGGTCAATAGGCACAAAATCTGTAAAAAAAAATTATATTAAGGTGAGAAATAAGAAGAAAAGACCCGTGAGGTGTGTGTGTGTGTGTGTGTGTGTGTGTGGACTGACTCTTCATGCCGGGGTTGGGGCTTCTCTCCGTGTACTGAACCGGACCTTTCCCACTTTCTGGCTTGGCGTCTTCTCCAAGCTTCTGCTCGACTTCCTGCCAAGCTGCAAACAAAATTAAAACACTCATTTATTTGGGAGAGAAAAAAATTATATTCACAAGTCACAAGTTAACAAATAGGCGCTTTAAATGTGTTTAAAAACAAGCACAGTAAATTAAATCAAGTAGAGTTCGACGTTTGTGCGATGAAATCAGAGTTTGTTAAAAATATAAATAATATAACCAAAGATATGTAACACTGCGAAAGGTCGGCCACCAATGCAGGATGTGCCCCGCCTTCAGGCCCAGAGCTGATGTGATTGGCTCCAGCTCCCCGTGACCCAGAAATGGAGTAAGTGGTAGAAAATGGATGGAAACATTTTACGGTGTAAGCATTACTACATGTAATATAGTAATCATTATATTAAAAACTCCTGCCATTGTTGCTTTCAGCTATTTTATAGTTGTATTTGTTGTTTAAAACAAGCTTTTGTTGTCGTCATTTTATAAAATAAATTGTATTTCTAGTTTCTTAGATCAATCCATCCATCAATTTTCTTAACCATTATTTTGTATTCGAATGTTTATGATCATGTAACTTTGGGATAAACAAACCATTAACCCATTTACAGTACAAAGCTAAAGTAAAG
This sequence comes from Paedocypris sp. Pulau Singkep, assembly GCA_017309775.1. Classification (NCBI taxonomy): domain Eukaryota; kingdom Metazoa; phylum Chordata; class Actinopteri; order Cypriniformes; genus Paedocypris; species Paedocypris sp. Pulau Singkep. The sequence goes on from MU204413.1 coordinate 6,175,675, forward strand.
TAAGTGTAGTTTAAAGGGAAAATGTGCACTACATATTACAATTGGGCAATAAATAATATCATTTGGATAGATAGTACATAGTACACTTTTTATATTTACTGAATATTTCTATATTTATAGAATATTTTCCTGAACTTAATTAGTATACTTTTTACATTCAATACTGTATTATACATTATAATCAAAATGTATTTTTAAATAAAACAAAATCAAGACATTCTAATAACCTAAACAAAATATTTTTTCTTGAATCTTTCTTTACAAATAAAAACTGGACAGAGTTTTCCAGAATAAAGATTCAAACGAGCCGCGTTCAAACTCCCAGATCCGGTTTCCAGGTTTTGCAGGTTTTGCGTGTTTGAGCAACAGTAAAGCAGCGAATTATCAACATGAAAGTCGAGGTTGCGTCAGCCTGCTGAGGAGGAGGAGAAGAACGACCCATAAACAAACACTTTATAACGTCCATCACTCCCAACCATCAGGGCCAAACACACTTTTACTACAGCTGTCCAGAACTACAGTAATAAAGTAGAGCAACAGCTTTTCTTTCATAAAACCACAAGCTCCACTTCAGTTGCTCAAAGGTCACGGAGGTCATGGCTGCTGCTCATGGCTGTGTAAATAGGCCCAACCATGACCTCTAGTGGAATTTAGGGGTCAATGACAAACCAAGATGACAAATCTGTCTTTTTTTTTTGTATAATCTGAGTGGATTGGGTAGTGGGCTAGAGAGCTGAGAAGACCCCGGCCGGACCACTGACCCTCATAAACGAAGCGGACGTTTTCCTCGTGTGCCGGAGTGAATCCCTCAGTCGTGCTCTCGGCTTTGGGAGACGTGGATCTGTGGTAGCGCTTTCCGTTCAGTCGGTGAAAGACAATCTTAGGTGCTGGAGAGCTGCACAAACACAATTTTGAACAAATGTTTATTTTTCATTATTATATTTTAATATACACTTGTAATACACAATGAGTGAGAGAAATAAAAAGAGAGAGGAAGACAGAAAGTGAGAGGATGATGAATAGAAAACAACTAAAGAAAAACAGAGACAGACAGATGGAGAGAAAGACGGAAAGAAAGTGAAATATGAATAGAGGGGGAGAAAGAAAGAGAAAGAGAGACAGAAGGAGAGAAATAAACAAAGTGAGAGGACGATAAATAGAAAATAACCGGAGAGACAGACAAAGAGAAATATAGAGACAGAAAGAGATAAATATAAGAGAGACAGATGAAGAGAGAAAGACGGAAATAGAGAGAAATGTGAATAGAGGGGAGAGACAGAGAGAGAAAGAAACATGAATAGGGAGAGAAGTATAATTAGAGATAGGAGAGAGAGAAGAAATATAAAAGGAGATAGGGAGAACAGAAAAAACACAAGAGCTATACAGAAAGAGAGAAAGACTTGGAGATAAATATAAAGAGAGACAGAAAGAAAGAAAGAAAGAGAGAGAAATATAAATAGCGATAGAGAGAGCGAGCGATAATGTTCCAAAGACTTCAACGCCCATGTCGTTTCTTTTTCGCGACGGTAGAATCTGTGGTCGTAACTTGATAAATATCACTTAATTAGCATCTATAGATTTAACAAAAATAACACGTGAAACTTGTTTTTCAGGTTTGCGTATCTGTATCAACACTCGCACGCGTCGGGCAAAAGAGAGTTCGTTTTAAACCACACAAAGCTCGAACTGGATCGAGAAGAAGTGTGTCTGTCTGTCGTGTGAACGCGTGAGGCGAATCCGAAAAGCCCGTTTCATCAAGTGTAAACACACGAACACGAGTGTTTCACAAGTAAACTCACGCGCACTCACAGCACGCTCGTGCGCACGCGCTCCACTCGCAAGGTCACACGCGCCGACCGAAACGGTGTTCACACACACACACACACACACCGCGTTTACACACGATCCGAATCACGTAAAACGTCTCACGCCACGGCACAAAGCAGCGGGTTTAAAGGTTTTCGTGTCGCAACGGAACTCACGCGGAGGCTTTTCATTCCCGACATAAAGTTCATAGATCAAGTACTCACTCTGCAAACCAGTGGCATTGCTTTTGCTTCAGGTCGTTCGATTTGCTCTCGATTTGTTGCGTGGGGCCTGCGAGAAAGCACACGTAAACACGCGTCTCTCAAATAACGCCGATCACACTACACAATAAAAGTCGCGCACGTGCGACGTGAGAGGAACACGATGATTGATTTCTAAAACACTACCTGTTCTCCGTTGTGTAACTAGTTTGCTGGGACCTCTGGTGATTGTGTACATCATGTGAGCGGCGGCTCCTGACGAGTCCTTGTCTCGCGTGGGAATGTCACGCGCGTTCTGAGAAGCCGTCGGAGTTCGGACGCAGCCACCGTGGAAATGTCGTCGTGATCTTGTCCTGTCACACCGACTCGTTAGTGGTCAGACGCGTTCAGACTCGGCGTTTACTCACGGCGTAAGGTCAGTCAAGGTTAGGAGCGTCCGCCGCCTTCACTGCGTCGGGGTCTCGCGGAGGGTCGCGCTTTCTGTCCAGTGAGGCACTTCTTGTGTCCGGCTTGTGGCGCAAGTGTGGACGTCCAGACTTCAACCTTCCCCCGTGACGTCACGACACGCCCCCGTCGACGTAAAAACCGGGGTCACCTTTCACCTACTCACCTTGTGGACACTCAAACCGTCCCGGGGGGTTTCATTAAATTCAGTCCGATGGCGAAGAACTTATAAACGGGCTCTGGTGCGATAAAGGCCGGCGAGGCGCGCGACACGCTGCGCAAAAGCGCGCCGACAGGAGGCGCGTGAAACACCACGTGGGAACCAGGCAGACGGGCTTACTACGTACTTACTCCAACGTGAACCGTGGTTGTGTGGGTCAAACCTAATTGTTAATCTCACAAAGCCGCCGTGCTGTTGTCTAAAGTCACACCTCGTACTTATCGCTGCCATATAGATGAAATAAACCGAAGAAGCGTTAAACCGACACTTTTCAAGGGTCCGGAAGAATTTTATTTGGCTGGCACTTTGTCGTAGAGTTCACCACAGATGTGCACTAGTTATTGCTTACAATCATCATTTGTTTTTAATTCCCACTAGTACATCAAAAAGCCTCATATGATAGCACGTTCCAAAAAGCCATAAATAATAATCAGGAGTCAATAATGCTTCATCTGAAATCTTGGTGAAATGAAGTGACGTCATAATCTCTAATCTAGCCACAGTTTAATAATCTACTTAAGGTGAACTGTTGAAGTGATGACTACTTATTTAACTAAGTTTGCAGACAGAGGTAAAATACAATATAATTATATACAGTAACACTATGAAATTTACATTTCTCATTGCAACTTACAATCTTGGGAATGCTGAAACAATCATAAACAAAAACATTACAAACAAAAGACTTAGTGCATTGATATTGAAATATGTGAAGAGATGTAATTATTTCAATTACAGCATTTACACATTGTAGAATCTACTGTTGTGATGGTCAGAGAAAATTCCACATGAATGAAACCATTACAGATGGTGAAAAGTCCCAGTCGTCCAGATGGAATGGTCAACTGGAAAAAGTCAAAACCATAAAAGAAGTAAATCCATTCCACTTTTGTCAACAAACAGCTCGCTCTATTACAGTGATGCCTGACCTGCGGCCCGTGGGCCATAATCGGCCCGTGAAGGCCACTGCATTATTTCAGCATTCAGGCTCAATAAATGATTTTAGTGAAAAGCGGTTTTGACTGCACCCTAATAAACCTTAGAACAGATGACCTTTAGACGCCTCTCAAGGACAAATTCAGAGAAAAATCTCCATTTAAAAAAAAACAACTGCAGACATCGCATTAATAAAATCAATAAGCATCTGACAGCGTGTCCATTAGTATCGTTTTTTTCCTTACATTAGAGCAGCTACACTTATCTAAAACACCCATTGTCAGTTTTCGCCCGCGAAATTCACAGCAAAGTGACGTTTTATCCGATTCTGGGTCAAGTCGAGTCGCTTACTGTAAGTCATCTCACCTGAGTGGCTGTGTACAAAATCATCTGTACTTAAACATCATTACATCACACAATTAATGAGCGGTTTCTCCATCTCATCTTGGTTGTCAAGCAGCGATTAGACTTAGTTCAGTAGTGAGGGTCGCAGTCCTCCACCAGGCTGTCCGTGATGTAGTTGACCTTCAGGAGCTGCTGGTAGTACTGCTTCTCCACAGCCGTGTTGACCGTCCACGCCACCACCTCCACGCCTCGCTCAGACCAGTACTTCACATAGTCCCTGAGGACAACGGCAAACAACACCTATTCTCCTCACTTTCTAAAAGGATTGTCTAGGAATGGCGATAAACGATACAAAATTGGAATATCGCGATAATTCAGCCCCTCCAGGATTTCGTGATTTCCTTTTAAAAATTATATTCGGATAGCGATTGCATTAAACTATTCTCAGCCAATAAAACCGTTCAACTCAAACAAAATATTATTCATTCCTAAAAAATTCTTAATAAAAGTCCTTGCCTCGTATAATGCGAACACTGTGTTTTTCAAGACTGAAATAAGGACACACCTTCACAATTAAACTAATAGTCTAAACTTATTTGACCAATTAATACTAGTAGTATTTTAAGTACAGTGTATGTTCTTCAACTAAAAAGACACCAGATTTTTTTGTTCTCAGCAACTTGGCATTTAGGAACCAAGGACTTAAACGAAAAGTCTTTCTTTATAAAAGGCACTACTTTAAGTGTATTTATCTGCAACATTGTGTTGTTTAATTATAGTTTTGCATAATAAATGTTCTCAAAACAACATGCAACGTTTATTTATTTCTTAAAAAAAATAGCAGTTTGGCTTTCCTTAGGGTACACGTAACCTGTTCTGAAATGGTTCTATTATAATTTATATATCGCAATAAGTATTTTAGGCCGTATCGCCCATCCCCAGGTCTGTCTGAAGCCACTCACTGTGAGATGAAGTTTTTCTGCAGCAGGAAGGCCGAGACGCCGCACAGGTTCCACAGCAGGTGGTGATGCGCCCAGTCCAGCAGAACGTCCAGCAGCTGCATCCAGTGATGTTTCCACGCGCTGGAGAAACGCGGCGTTCCGTCTCCAAAATGACTGAGACTCCAGGGCCGATGCGTTAGAGCCGTCACCACGTTTGGATCCGCTTGCCGCATCTGGAGGCCAGAGATATTTAAAGCATTACTACTGCTTTTTAGACATCACTTTAGCGTTTATTAATAGCGCCCGTTTCAAATAAAATGAAATAAAAATTGCCATTTCAAACAAATAAAACAATTCTAGAACAAGTTCAAAGTCAATTAGTTTTGCTTTATTTTTCTTTTGGGCCCTTAAGGTCACTGATTTTAAAAGATTGTGTTATAATTCGTTAAAATTTCAACCTTGATGTTTTGATTCAACCTTTGAATTGAAGAGCAGAACACTGTAGTGCCAAAAAATATCAAACAAGTTTTTTTTTTTTAATGCTTGACATTTTGTTTTAGTTTTTTATTTTTCGTTTGCAATCTTCATGTTTCTGTTTTTTTGCAAAATGCTTTTTTTGCCTTTTTCCTCATTTTGTTTTACATTTTCAATAGCTTTTCAGATATTTGCCAGGAAGTGTGGTACAGGTTTTAAACAATAAACTTTATTTTTCGTTATTTTTGCACACTTCCATAATTAAAGAAAAACTTTTGGTGGCAAGACTTTAGACTATAAATAATAATAGACATTCGAGTCTCAACACATCAGAATGTTATAAAACTGTAAAGAGAAGAAACTCTTTACTAATGTTTTGAAATGGTTTGACATTTTCAAATAAGGGTCTGAAAAAGCTCATAAATCAAATGTATTATATTATTTTTATTTAAAAGTTTGTTTTAAAACCTCACCTATAATTCCATGATACGGTACTTGGCGTTAAACGTGAAACCCCCAAAAACCAAAATAAATAACTCCAGGATTGGATGTCATCTGACAAAAATGTGCCCGCGCACACACACTTGATGACATACAGTATGTATTCATAATTTATAATATAAATAAGTAACTAGTTACCCTATAGATGACTTTGGGCTCAAACGAGCAGACAATGCTGGTATTATAGAGGATGGGAAACTTTCGAAACATCTCCTTCAGAGCCGCAGCCGCCTGATGAAGAAAACACCAGAAGAATCAATAGCTGCTGGTTAATAACAAGCCTGATCAGACCACGCTGGAAGCTTAGACGTGCTGATCACCTCGTCTGGATGACCTTTGACATCAAAATAGATGTTCAGCTGGAGACGTACACATTCCTCCACGGCCTCCTGCAGCGTCGGAACCTTCTCACCCCGGAAACGGTCACTGAGGAGACACAAACATCACCACCCGACTGGAACCGGCACCATGTGACCAGGGAATAGTTCTGCTTTTATTCTCACCAGAGCCGATGTTTGGATCCCGCGTCTAGCTTGCGTAGTTCAGAAAAAGCCAACTTGCTGAGAAGACCCGATCCGTTTGTGGTTCGGTCCACGGTGTCGTCGTGCATCAACACCGGAACGCCATCAGCGGTGAACTCCAGGTCCAGCTCCACACCGGCAGCTCCGTTCCTGCTGGCCTTCAACGTTTAAAAAAATAACACGGTGAATGAAACGATGCGGCCTGGTGGTAGGGAGCTGGAACTGCAACCAAAGATCATAGGTTTAAATCTTGGACAAAAAGTATCCACAGAGGAAGACACTGTGCAGATTTTTTTTAATGATAGGTTTATTATAATAATTAAAATTAAATCAAGTAAATTAAGTAAAGAACATTATTAAGTAGTAAGAAAACAAGACAAGATCTGACAGTTACACATTTCAATAGTTGGTTAATTCACAGAAATTCCTTTGCAGTGTAAAGTTTATGCTGCTGCCATGACCTAGTTACATTTTGTAGCGAAACATCCATCAGAAATGGTTTGCTTGATCAGGTAAGATTTACCTAAAAGTACAGTATATTGACTTGTTACTTAAGTATTTCTTGTGCTGATTATCAAAAATGTAAGCAACTTACATTGTGATTCTGATGCTGATGTGATGCTGAAGGTACTGGATGCCATTTATGAGCTAAATCACCTAAACGTGAATTAGCAGATGCGTTTTGAAACATTGAGGTGTTAAATTTAATTTCAATATTAGTACATACACGGAGTTTCTTGCTTTTTCACTTGGTGTTTTTAAGCCTAAATTCAGTACGAGTAAAAAACTTAAGTTCTTTTAAAACTGGATACTGTACGACTTTTACTCAATACTCTTGCTTGGAATTATTGACTTGGAGTAATTTTTACAGTAAGGTGTTCGTACTTTTACACGAGTTTTAATGTACGCTTTACACCCGAGTTAGATGGGCCCAGTTTAATCACAAGGTCCCACAGCTATAGCGCCCCCTGGTGTGCATGGTTATTGCCACAGTTAAGGTCTTCCTAAATATGGAGGCTTAAATTATTAATACTGACACGGCGAGATCAAAGGAATATTCAGTGTGACTGAAAAACATATTTTGATACATTTGTAATGATTCTCTCACCGCTTGAATTGCGCTGATGGTGTTTTCGGGGGCGTCGTGGCCTCCGCCGCGGTGCGCCACCACAGACACGCCGCCCGTGGAGACTCTGGACGTGGGTCGCAGCACCTGTCTCGCGCGGCTGGACGGAACCTGAGGGAACCGAAACATCACCAGGAAGAGGTAGAGAGACGCCGTGACCGCGGTGGAGCAGACGGCGCTTCTGGTTCCGAGCAGAACCACGACGAAGACGACCGAGAAAAGCGCCAGTCCGTCTCCCAACTGAAGCATCGTGGAAACCGGGAGCTGGTCGGCAAACGTGAAGGTTATTCTGACCGGATCTGCACTATTACACGACGCGAGCCATTTTAAACGAACGCGTCCGTTTATTTACGTAAAACGCGCCGCTGTCATTACTCGCACGCGCTCACAAACAACGCCGCAACACATTGCGGAACTCGCTCGCGTGACCCGATAAACACGCTGAACCAGCAACAAAAATCCAATCGATAAGACTAATCTATCGCACGATTCGTTTTTAATTCTGATGAGTTTTTTCCCTCACATTTCCTGTCAAACTGACAACGCTAGATTTGGCGAGCTGTTTGATTTCACATACCGGTGGACTACTGCGACTCACGTGGGAACTTGTCTAAAATAAGAAACAATTAAGTACAATTGGTAAAAGTCCTTTCCGAAACGAGACGTAATATTTAGGTCATGTAATAGTTATGGGGAATAAAGGTTTATACAATTGTTCCCGCAAAAAAATATAAATAAATCTCGATGCTGCAATGACTATAATAGTTATCTTTAACATATACACGTGACAGACAGACAGACAGACAGACAGACAGACAGACAGACAGACAGACAGACAGACAGACAGACAGATAGATAGATAGATAGATAGATAGGAACTTTTTAGATAAAAACTAAGAACTTTTATTTTGTAGTTTCTTCTACTGCTCTGTATCCTGCTTCACAAATGTTCAACGCGAATTGAAAGATGGTGGTACGTGTGCGGGTTATGTCTCTTAATTGTTAATATTTGTAAGTTTCGGTGAGGTATTGAAGTAATACAGTGTTATTAATTGCTTGCGTTTGTTGTGTTTAAGCTTTTTGCTATTTTCTAGTTTAGTAAGTCTAGGTTTATTTACCATTGACATTGACAAAGATAAACTTTTAAATTCTTACTTTATAGTGTGTGTGTGTGTGTGTGTGTGTGTGTGTGTGTGTGTGTGTGTGTGCGTGTGCGAGTGTGTACACGTACATAATGTTTAATTCATGTATGTATGTATATACTGTATATATGTGTGTGTGTGTGTGTGTGTGTGTGTATTTTTGTTTTATATATATATATATATATATATATATATATATATATATATATATATATATATATATATATATATATATATATATATATATATATATATATATATATATATATATATATATATATATATATATATATATATATATATATATATATATATATATATATATATATATATATATATATATATATATATATACCGCTTTAACCTTCATCCGACCCCCAAGACGGCCATCACGTCACCCATCCAGCCCGTGTCGTTCCTGTCCGATCTGACCTCGCAGAAATACCGTCTGATCTACGCCTTCCCTGCGATCCGAGGCCTGCGAGCACTCTCACGCCTCAAACTGATGCAGACGGGCCTCACGCTGGTCCTACTGCCCACCGTCTGTTACCTCTACCAGCAGGGCCAGGCCTCGCTTTCCCTGCTCACTTACTCCACCGGCATCGCTGCGTTCGCTGGCATCATGCTCTACTCCATAAGTCACTATGTCAGAAGGGTGGTTGGCATGATGTATTTAGATTCAGCGCAGAACGTGTTGAAGGTCTCACACTTGGACTTCTGGGGTCACCGGAGGGACGTCTTCTTCTCCGTGTCTGACGTGGTCACACTGGGAGACTCTGGGAATAAGAAAGGAGAAGCCATTCTTCTGCTGAAGCGCTACGACTGTGATGATGTCATGTACTTCTCCACCCGACTCGGGCGAGTGGTGGATAAAGAGGCCTTTGGGAAGGTGTTCGGGAGTTTGACGTGATTTTACAGTCTTGCTTGTTTTTTTTTTTTAAGCGATTAAAAAGAATAATTATTAATGGTGGAGTTTTTTTTGTTGCTAATTTACGTATTTTATTGCCCAATTGAAGTGTTCGGGAGTTTGACATGATTTTTCAGTCTTGCTTGTTTTTTTTAAAGTGATTAAGAAGAATAATTACCATAAAAAATGTTGTTTTTTTTGTTGCTAATTAGCTTATTTTATTGCCCAATTTAAGTATTATTTGTTTAAAGTTTCTGCTAATTCACGTAATTAATGGCCATTTCTACAGTTTTCAAATTGAGACAAACATTTTCAAATTGAGACCCTCCCCAAAGCAGGAGTATTATGTAATTAAATGTGTAAAATAAACAATTATAGAGTAGTATATTCATTGATTTTTACAAATGTTCATCACAAATAAATATTCACCAAGCTACATCCATTGAATTTGAAATCCGTGATTTCAAACATTCCATTAAAATTGTTTATATAACACTTTGTCCATTTTACTGTATCGCACAGTATATTCCAAAAGCATTACATTGTTTTAATTTAAGGTAAATAAATTGTTTAAAAAACGTCCTAGATGAAACTCATTTGCAGGGTCTGGCCTGTAGAGGTCAGTGAATCCCAGGTAAAGCGAGCGCGTGTAACCGCTCAAATCTGATCTGCGGCCTTCTAAATATCTTTGTTTAAGTAACTTTAATTAAGATTGATGTGTTAGTTTATACGCGTGTGTCACACCACACCAGTATTTACATTTTACAAGGTTTTCTATGCAATATTTAATGTGTTCAATAGCAGCTCTATTTCTTAAATCTCTTTTTCGTTATACGGCCTGTTTGTTACCGTAAATCACCTATAACGCGGTTAAAACGCACAGCAACTTACATCTGATTTCAATAGCCACGCATATGCTGTGTTTGAAAACAAATAAGTGTCGCTCTAAATCAAACTGCAGGCAATAAACGTGTCAGAAATTAGTCATCTCCCATCATTAGACGTATAATGCATTGCCGCGGAAGCCTCTTATTTTAAAGCACTTCCGCCCATTGATAAAGTAACGGTCTCTAGCATACGTTTCATTTACCGTGCGACCTACACGTCGGGCGGCTATTATAATCCAGGGTGAATTGCGACTCAAACAAAGGAACAAAGAAGTTTCCTGTCTGTAAAATGTCAGAGTATTGGAAGGACCTTTGGCCCTCTCATATAGCCTCTGTGTTTATGATGGACGAGCTTCCTCAGATCAACAATATTGTTTCGGCCTTGACTTCACTCCCGTGCTATTCCGCATTCAATGCAAGTTCCTTTGTTTATGTGCTTTTGAGTGAATATCACCGCATGCTAAATTCCTGGACACGTACCGCGGGAGTGAATGCGCGCTTGAGGACATATAATAGCGCCGGTGACGTCACCCTGATCGATTGTTGTTTCGCGAGCAGAAGTCAGGCAGATATTTTGCCCCTTGCATTGTTTCGGACGCCTGAATATTTTTGGCACTCCGATCGTGACTTTGGTTTAATAAAAGAGGAACCTTCCTGTCGGTTAGGATTTCCCCTTGTTTTCGCTCAAGAACAGTTTGACTAAGGCGATCAACAAGGGCGGGACGAATCAGCTCGCGAGGAAGCGGCCTGAACCTGTGAGTTATACGCTTATTTTAAAAACTGGTGCACACGAGGAGATTAAACTTGAGCCTACAGCACACGGCATTAATATTGCTTCAATATGTGTATTTAATCACGAATTAACCTTTAATTAAGCATGTAAAGAGGAACAAAACTCCTGAAGACTTCTCTGACTGGAATCACGTGACCGTAAATTGATGCAAACTTAGCATGCGTTAGCATGTGTGGAATATTTAAAAGACTATTTTGAAACAATTTTTAGATATTATTTTATAAAACATGCTTGGATGTTTGAAAGTTTTATGTCGATGATTTTGTTGATTTTGGTTTACTGAGTATTTTTTGGATACGTGTTTGTTTACTTAAAATACAATTAAACGAATAGAATCGTAATGGACACAAAATTATTTAGTGATTTTAGTTCGTTTGGAATAAGAGTTAAAACTGTACACTTATGCTGTATTAGAATAACGTTTAACCAGGCGACCTTCCGACATTACTGAAGGACAAATTTGGAATTTTATTCAGAACTTTCCAAATCTGAAAAAGGAAAATTCTGCAGAACAACAGGTAATGCAACAAGGACTAAACAATCCAAACCGTTTGGGACGCCAGTCTGAACTTGACCTTCAACTTGTATTGCATTCGAGTCAAACACTGAAAAACTATCGCCCAAAAATGTTAAACACTGATCAAACCACAGGAAGCCTGTTTCAGAAGCGATTGCACACCTCACCATAAAATCCCACGATTCCAATAATACAATAATAACACAATATAGCACGATATGGAACGTGAAGAACTGCCATAAGGTGTGGTAAAATTAAGTCAGACCAGCAGCACCGAGCAGAAGGTGGGAAGGCAAAGCATAGATGATTCCCATCGTTCTGTGAGCGAGCTTCTCTAGAAGGATCTCCAGGTCACCTTGACTGTGAATCACTCGTTGGCGAGAAGCTGCGGCGTGTCCCTGGTGAAATATAATTAGAAACAGGCCTTGTGCTACGAACAAAGAAAGGAAAGTCAGGCCGACAGGAGCGTCTAAAGTCACATGCAGTGAAAGTCTGAAGAGTGAGGGTCTCGAAAATGACATTTTTGAGGAATGGGGGTCCATTCCAATCGAAATTGAGCAAGCTAGGCCGAGCCAGTCCAATTAACCCGCGCAGAAGTGGAGGATTGAGAACCTGTTAGCCAGTCCTGGACGTTTGAAGGGTTCGCAAACATTTTTGTTGGCTTGCGTGAAGCAGGACTCGCTTGATTTACTCGCACACGAGGCCTGTAATCACAGGTGGGATGTGGAAAGTTCTTAGATAGGACTTACAGTTTCCTCCCCCCAAGACAAAGATATTGTATTTTGACGCGCATACACGTTAGTAAATGACTCTCGCGGGAGGATCGGGTTATGAACGGAGAAAGAAAACGCTTCCTGCTGACAGACTTCATGCATAAGAAAAGTCCTTTCCCGCCCCTGATACGCCGCACTGACATATATTAGCGATGAATCATGGATTAGACTTCGGAATAAATCACGTCGCTGTTAAATGTAATAAACACCTTGTTCAGGTTGCTGTCCACAGAAATTAGTTTCAGAAATTCAGAAGCTGAACGTGAAAACGGGGTTTGTCGCTGCTGTTATATGCATGTTATGACGTGTGTGATGTTTTGTTTCTTTTATTTTTTTTCGTCGTACATTTACTTTTCAAGATCTGTTTCAAATAACATATATTTTTCGCGAAGCATTTTGCTGAGTAGAACCATATTAAATTTCTTTTTTTTTTTTTTTTTTTCAAATTTTCTCGTTTACAAGTCAAGACAACATAAAAATGTATTAAGAAAAACTAAAAATTAATAAATGAAAATAAAATTCATTAATTTCTTGTTCATAACGTAGAGTCTCATGTACAATGTTATGTGCCAAAATTAAGACATTTAATGTACAACATTTTTTGATTATTACAAAGTTTTGGATGGAATATAATAATAATAATAATTGAACCTTTATTAGTCCCTCATGGGGAAATTTTTTCTCTGCATTTAACCCATCCGATCAGACACTCAGACACTTATACACACACATACTACTACTTCTCTTTCAGCTTTCCCTTATCAGGGGTCGCCACAGCGAATCATCCCTTTCCACCTCATTCTATCTTGAGTATCTTCTACTCTGACCCCAGCCAACCTCATGTCTTCTCTTACTACATCCATATATCTCCTCCTTGGTCGTCCTCTTGCCCTCTTCCCTGGCAGCTCCATCTCCAACATCCTTCTACCAATATATTCACTATCACTCTGCACATGTCCAAACCATCTCAGTCTGGCCTCTCTGACTTTGTTGCTAACACAAGTAACGTGAGCTGTTCCTCTGATGTGCTCGTTCCTTATTCTGTCCAACCTCGTCACTCCCAAGGAGAACCTCAACATCTTCATCTCTGCTGCCTTCATCTCTGCCTCCTGTCTCTTTCTCACTGCCACTGTCTCTAAGCCGTAGAGCAGAGCTGGTCTCACCACTGTCTTGTACACCTTTCCTTTGACTCTGTATATATCTATACATACACACACATATATATGTTTGTTTGTAATATATACAGTAAATACGGTGTGTGTGTGTGTGTGTGTGTGTGTGTGTGTGTGTGTGTGTACAACAAAAAAAAAGTACAAAAGAGTTTAGATTTTTTTTTTCTGATAGAAGTTCACTATAAAGAATGATGCTCGACAGTGAAAGTTGTATCTTGTCTTGCAGCTATTGTGTTAAATTCCAGAATAAACACACACTGAAGCCTCCGCGGATCTGTCCTATTCTCCGAGTGACTGTTTTTTCCAGTAATAGTGCTCCAGGCGCTGATATTTCTACTAAACGAGCTGAACTACACATCCTTGTACAATAGACAATGGACAGTTTTCATTGGTGGGATGATTGTTTTGCATGCCACAAGTCTGTTAAAAATGATATTTGGGGTCCGCAGGGTCTCTTGTCTGAGCTGTTGATCATTTGTCACATACTTATTTCAGATCTAAAATAACAAGGAAACCCTGTAAGATGCTTTCCCTTTTTAAATTCTATTCTTCTTTCTTTGCTGTTCCACAACAAGATCTTCATGAAAGACTTTTTGCTTGATTTTAAACGTGCCTCTTTACTCTTGTGTAGCTTATATTAGTTGGATTTCTTTCCATGTTTTCCTGAACATTTTATCCCCCAACAGTTTTACTACGAAAATGTAATTTTTCACATTTTTCTTTTTTTTTTTTTTTGTATTCAGGACTTGTTAATTGCTTTATTTCTTTTTAATTGTTTATTTTTACTAGATTGGGATAGTAATGAAAATATCCTCATAAATGCTTTCAATTAGTTCTGTAAAGTTCCTCAAGACAGAATGAAAGTGTTTTGATGGAATGTAAACACACTTCTTTACTCTTAAACGACAATTATTAGTTGAATTGCATTATTTGTCATTCTTTACATTAGCATATTTTTGATTCTCTTACAATTTCTATAGAATATTTTTTCAATCTTTTTTGTATTTTAGAACGCCAAGTTCATAACCTAATTGAATGGTTTTAATGGTTTCAAAATTATCTTTTTAGATGCATTGGGGGCGGGGCACAAGATAACCAATTTAAGACTTAAAATAAATTATGTAATTCTTCATCCTTTGTTTTACCAGAACTTGCTACAGTACGCTTGTACAGTTCTTCATAAATTTTCAACATGCTTCACCCTTATATGACACATCCAGCTTGCGTCTATAAATCGTCTAGCGTGAGTCTGGAACGAAAACTTCAGAGTCTGAAGATCTCAGAGTGGTCTGAAGGTCTTAAACGCGGATTGAAGGATTGAGATGTGTGTAAATATGTCTGACCTGGGCCTCGGTGGCAGCAGGGGGTTCGTGGTGAACACACCCTCAGATTGTCCTGTACACAAACATACATTACAGCTATACCACTATTTACATGGTTCCTGTTTCCTTCTTCTCCTCGCCCAGTCTGATCCTCGGTGCCTGTAATCTGATGTGAACATGGTTTATGCTGATTTGTTGTGTTGTGTTTGGCTGATTTCAGGTCTCGGACCTTTCTCTAACCGCCAGCTTCAGCGCTTTACAAGAACTTTTTAGGGCCGAGGACTGAGCCTTGGGGAATTCCTGCTGCACATACTGTTAGCATAACGTATGGCCGGGGAAACAATTGTTTATTCATAGATGGTCTGTCTGCAGTCAAACATAAATTTCTGACACAGATCTATTGTGTTGAGCGCTGATTGTATTGCCAGTAAAGCGCAACTTAACGCAAGACCTTTGCAACAAGCAGCAAATTTATTTCGGTTTTACGAGCTTGCGCTTGATTGCTGGCAACTGGTTTTTCTGTACTTGTAATTGTTGGCTTTGGGGTGTGTGTGTGTGTGTGTGTGTGTGTGTGTGTGTGTGTGTGTGTGTGTGTGTGTGAATAATTGTAAATATTGAAATAAACCTTCTTGAAATATTTACACTCTTTACACAAGCAATAGACAAATTCACACATTAATGTCACTTCTTTGTGTGAAATTTATGTTTCACAAAACAAAATGTATAAAGCATTTTTAATTTAGCATGACCTTACTGTAATGTACGTGTTCTCATAGCTTACTTGATGTACTGAACAATATTTTTGGGTAATTTCATAAAAGCTGGTTAGAGTAGTGAATTGTTATTAAATTTTGCAAAACTTGCTGAATTGCGGTTTATAATTCAAGCCATAAATTATTTTTATATTTATAATATAGACTAATATATTGAGTAGGATATATCGTAAAACGAGGCCATTTCTAATTCTAATAGGTTAGATTAATTTAGGTTAGTTTCTAATAGGTTATTAATTTTAAAACTAATAGGCGTTCTATTTTTCAACTCTTCCATCATGATGGCATGATTAGAGGCGGCTTTCCATTACGAAAATATACATGAATATCATAAATATCAATATAAATTAATTTCAAATTTGATTTAAATAGAAATTTCGTCTACTTTGAGTGTGTTAAAATGAACCCCTTTTTATTAATATTATACTAAATATATTAATACTGTTATAAAGATAGAATCTGCACATCATTTGCATCATCACCATTCCATTACCAGACTCCATCCCATAATTACTCTCAGATGAAAAAAAAAAAGACCACGTACTCTCATTCCCATTAATTTAGTGTGTCAGCTTTCTGTATTTGGTAAACGGTGTGTTCCTGCATTTGTGGATAGTTCCTGTCTCCTGCTGTCACTGCTCTGTAGTCGCCATGGCTTCCTCGAACGCCGGCGCTGTCTGTTTCAGAAGTGCCTGCGCAAAATACTCGTACACACACACCCTAATCTTATTGTGCTCAAGACCCATGTGAATACTTGTGTCCGAGGCAGATCAGCACGTCTCTGGGGAAAGCAGAACTTTCCCTGGTAAACATGCAGGTAAACATCAGCCTTTCCAGTCGGTGGCTATTGAAAGTCAGACGGCCTTTGTTTCTTTCCCAGGCTGAGAACCGTGATTCTTTACTCGGCTGTCATAAGTAGTCACATTCATTACTCAAGTAGAAGTATAGAAACTAGAAGCAGATGTGTAAAGTACTTGAGAACACTTTTTGTAGATATTGTAAAACATTTTTACTCTAATAGTATTTTTGGCTACTTTGTACTTGTTGTACGTGAGTATCAAAAACATAAGCAACTTTTAAATTCTCGCCGTCCCAATAAATGCAGGCAATCAGTAAAGTACAAGTACAAATGCTATGTTCAGTGTTTCAATGTCTAAAGAAGTTTTTTCAGTTTCTTTACGCGTTTGTCATATCGTTTTTTTTTTTTTTTTTTTTAGAATCAATTGTATTATACATATGTATACATATTATATATTTACAAAATTTACAAAAATTCCTAAAGTGTACTCAAGTACTTTACACCTCTGAACTAGAGCTAAATAAAAGCCTTCTGTGAAAGTAAAATGATCAACTCTTTTTACTCAAGTACTGGTTTGATAGTGTCATGGATAATGGCTTAAAACCAGGCAGGACTCTTAAGTTGAAGTGTCCACAGACTTTTATGTTGAACTTTATCCGGACTCTTATTTTGAAGATTTTGTCTTTGTTGATCATGTCCTGCTTCGTGTCCTGTGTCCCAGCTGTTCTGTGTTATTCGTTAGTCTATGTGTTTAAGTCCCTGTGTTACATGTTTCACTGCCAGTTTGTCAGTCATTGTACCTGTCACTCTCGCCTCTAGTCTCGTCAAGGCTTGTTCGTGTTCATGTGTCTTTTTGGATTATCTTGTATACCGACTCTCTGCCTGTGACCCGACCTTGATTTTGGAATAAACCCTCATTGGACATGTAAGGCCTTGTGTGCCGTGATCTCGCCCAGGAAGTGCATGTGAGTCCACCCTGCCTTGTCCTAGTGACAGTCGATCTGTGACAGATAGTTACTGGAAGTAGAAATGTAAAAGTAATGCAAGGGGAAAATGCCCTCAAATATACTGAACTATACTGTTATATTAAAATGTTTCTGTATATAAATACTTTGAAAACTAATAAATTTTATTACAATCCAAACACATTAACGAATCGTATATATGTACGTTTTAGAGTGGGAAATATGATGACTAAAATTGTAATTGTGGTAAAAAGTCACAATTCCCAATCATGTCATCAATGAGTTTTATTGGAGTAATAATTTAGTTCTCAATGTTCCTTCAGTCGTTTCATTGGCTGATCTGCAGGAGCGCTGTACCACTTCTAAACCAATAGGATGTCGGAGTGGTACGTGTTTATACGTCTCATCTAACCACAATCAAGTTTACCGCAATTTACCTGAGTGTTTTTTTAAGATAAACTAGAAATAAAGTATGAGTAATGTGGCAATTTTTTTTTTTTAAATGTAAGAAAGGAGTAGAAATTACAGTCATTTGCACAAAATTCTATGAAGTAGTAGTAAAAAGTAGGCAACAAAATTATTACTCAAGTATTTTTTACTCTGTTGCTCAGTATGACTCAAATGAAGGCAAGGTCAAAAATGTTTTTTTAATTATTTTTGGACATATCTGTGAACACAAATGCAAGATATTTCAATATTAGATGTATTATGTTACTTTTCAGTAGAAACTGACTGTTTGTTTGAGATGTTTAGTAATCTTAAGCTTCATCTCTTCATCTTCAATGCAATCAGATCAAGAAAAAAAGTGATTTTTTTTTCAATTTGATATTCTATTTCAAGTGCCAGATGAGATTTTGGGGGAAAAAAAGTTCATGTAATTCAAGAGATTGGATAATTTTCTCTTACATGACTCTCATATTTAAGAAATCAAACAGACTGGAACAATGAGTCGTTTAACCAGAATCAGTAACGTAACAAACCGTGGCCCTTATGAAACTAAAAGAAAAATGATAAGAAAAACATAATCATATCTGATATGTGATTATATGATAATGTTTCAAACATTGGACTTTCGTATTTTTCTTCAGATTAGCACAATTTTAATTAACCGGGTTATTTAGCAAAGCACAGACAAATCCTGTCGTATTTATTCTGGCGTATTTTCTTCTTCCTTCCAACAAAACCTGCTCATGACTGGAGCACTCGCCATTTCTGGAGCGCGACGTTTCATATGAAGAAATATTATTTCAGTAATCATCAGTGTTTTAACTACTGATTGTATTTTAAGGGCCACGGCTGGTTTCTTTTTCTCATGGCACTTTAAATGGTCTCAAACCAAAGGAAAGCGTCTTGGCTCGATCGGTCTCTGGATATTTTCACCTTCGGATGGAAGCGGTAATAAGTCGGCCTTTCACCCGCCATCTCAACGCGCCTCGCCATTCGTCTCGTTTGATCTTTTCCCAGTAACGCAGATAAATTAACATTTGCATTTGCCCTCGCTTTCTCATTTTCCCTCCATCTGGGACCCCAAACGCCCCCTTTTTTGTTTCCTATCCGCCGTATTTACTCAGCTGCTGTTCTGCGGACTTTGAAGCCCACCGGCCTTGCTGGCTTTAGCACATAATTCTCTTAAAAAACATCAGTTGCCACTCCGAATAAGTCTTAGTTTATTATGCTAACACCCACAAAGTGTTTTTAGCTAAAGCCTTGGACTCACATAAAGCGTTTGAGCGGCGATTGTACGTCGACTTTTTACAGTCTAGTTCTGCATTCTTATCAATTCCAGTTACGCTGGAGGTCATTGGTGTGACAAGAGTAGCTGAAAAGCATACTTGAGTAAAAGTACTTACCTTACTGTAAAAATGACTCCATTACAAGTTACAAGTCACCAAAGACTCGAGTAAAAGTTGAGAAGTATCTCGTTTTAAAAGAATGTGTTTTACTCATACTGAATTTAGGGTCAAATAGCACCAAGAAATGTTAAAAAAGTACTACTTGTACTTTTTGTAAGTTGTATATTTTTGTACTACTTTTATTTTTGTAAAATTGATGTTTATATGTAAAGAGTATGGGATGAGTAGAGAAAGCAATTTCGACTCTCTTCACGTCCAGTACGTATAGCAGAGTTGACAATAAAGCTGACTTTGACTAAAAACTCTTTATTTATGAGGGTTTTTTTTTCTTAAAATTGAAAATGAATTTTAACACCTTAAAGTTTCAAAATGTCAGAACCAAATAGATAATAAAAACAAAAAGTCAGTCAGACTCAAATGTGACTTCACGTGATTTAGCTGATAAATAGCAATCAGTATCTTCAACATCCTGCAGATGGCGATATCACCTCATCCGCCCAAGAAATTAAACGCGGTAGAAAAAGATGCTCACAAAAAAGATCACAATTATCAAATGTAGTGGAGTAAAGAGTACAGATAGTCAATCACAAATGTAGTCAAGTAGAGAATAAAAGTTGCTTCTACTTTTAATACAGTACAAAGTAGCCAAAAATACTTAAGTAAAGTAACAAAGTCCATTTACCCCAAGGATATGAGTCTACCAACGGATCAGATTTGAAGTTGGGTAGCTTGGGTTAACAAAATATTCGTCATGTCAATTTTCAATATCGATGAATGTTAATTTTTGCACGCTTCAAAATTCAACTGATAGTGTCAAACCCCATCGAACCTTTGAAAACTCTGTGTATCTTGATCATAAATGTAAGTAGTAAAGTTTTTATTGTTTGTAGAGCAAGTGCCCCACTCCTTCCCCACCCTCCTAAAAAAAGACGGACCGCCGACTGTTTGGCCAGAAGAACTAATAAACATTTTGTCTATTATTATACAGAAATCTGAACCCATTCTGCTCTCCGAGAAGCTCACGTGCAAAAATGTTCGGAATATGTGTAGCTGCTGTAAGTCGTTTATTTAAGAACTCGTGAATATTCTAAAGCGCATCGGATTTTATTTTGCGTAGTGATGTTTTTGCAAACTGTCTTTCTGCATATGATTAGAAATGAATGCTGATCATTCAGGAGATAAGGATCCGCTTGTTTGGATAGTCCGCTGAAAAGACCTGTTAATAAAACGGATGGAATTATAATGCAATTCAGAAACGCATTCGCGTCAAGAGTCCGAAGCCTCCCGGGCCTGAATATTTGCATGCTGTTGCTTTTGAAACATGACTGGAGATATCAGAGTCCTGATTTAGGTTCCAAAACCTTCTTCATAGAGAATCAGAATCAGCTTTATTGGCCAAGTACACTGTAAGAAATGAATCCAGAGGCTTGGAATTTTCATTCAAAAAATTATGTGATTGCTCAAAAGAATGTGCATTTGTCCTTGAAAAAAACGTTGTTCTGCGTTTCTCTCAAAATATTGAGAACATTTTGGTAAAAACCAATTAAAATGTAAAGTTCACCTCTTTTTTAAGCCAACTAATGCAATTTTTGGGGTCAATTTAAGAAACCATTTTGGCTAAAAAAAATTGAGAAAACGAGAATTCAAATTTATTTTAAGAGAATTGGTTCAATTGGTTTGCGGTGTTAATTGAGTCACAGTCATATGAATCGCAACATGTGAAGTGATCAAATGCCATATATAATGAACGGCATATATAGAGTGAATGTGGAGTTTGTTAAGAGGACAGTGCTTACTTTGGAGAATCAGCAGCTCCAAATCATCACATGAGAGAGCCAATGAGAAGCTTGCATGTGTTGCTTGCAGTTCTTTAACTTGTTTTAAACTTTAAAATAAAGCATAAACATTTTTACATTATCTGTTACGTTATAACAAGGATAACTTGAAGCGATTTATCTTAAAAGATGACAATTTATATTTAAATAACCATCTCACCATCAATGTGTGTACTGCTCTTCAGAATGAAGTTGTGGCTGGATTCCACTCTCTTGCTTTCTGTCTGTTAAAGGTCTTATTAGAGATAGAGAAGATTATCTAATGAGTGGAATCTCTTTGTGAGGAGATATATGGAAATGTTGTCAATCAAGTTCTCAGCATTCAAACCATCAATAATCAAAAAAATTGAGAAAATTGAGGTTTATTTTCTCAAATTAAAAAGCACAAAAACACTAAGAATTGTTAAATTAATAATGTCAGGCTGAATTTTTCAAGATTTTTTTACATTATTTTATCAAGTATGTTCTACTTAAAAGTAAGTGTTGAGAAACTACTTAAATATAATTTGAGTAATATGTTACCAAACTTTTTTTATGTAAATAGCACGTCCCATTTTTTACTGTGTATGTACATGACAAACAAAATTAGAAGAAAAAATTCTTACTCTTACTTTTCTTTCCTCTTGTGCCGTAAAAAACAGGAAAAAAATTAAATAGAATAGAAATGTAGATAAAGATTTGCTAATGAACAATGAACTAATAATGATTTGAAAATTGACTGATTCACGTAAACTTTACAAAATAACTGAATCATATTGTAAAGAAAAAATGTTTTTCTATTTGTGTGTAAAAAAAATTACAATTTTTTGCAACAAATAAAAAATAAAAAAAAAACTAATAACATGTTCCCAATTAAAATTTCTACAATAAAATACAATAACATAGCTTTCGGCACGTGCATTTACGGCGAGATCGTTTAAGTGGATTGTGACAGACTCTCTTCCACCGCTGCGTATAGTAAACAGTAAAAAGCCTCGCCTTTCAAAATAAAAGCTCATTTAATCTCAATTAAATTAAGCTGCGGGTCTTAACACCAGCAGTTCATTAAATATGACATGTCCTTTGTGAATACTTAAAGCGCAACCAACATCTGGAAAGTCCATAAATATCCCAGAAGAATCACATTTGTGCAACTCCGCGGATGATTTAAACAGACTTCTACATTTAAAGATGGCGCTAATGGTAATGCGGATATAAACGGACGCATTATCTCGCCGCTAAAGGTCAAGTAAATGTTCCGATATCATTTCAAAGTCAATGACATTAATATGAATTATAGAGTCATTTTTCGGAGACAAGGGGATTATTCCGTCCAAATGACCCGAAATAATCCCCCGAGCTTCTAAAACGAAACCCTCTTTTTAACCCCTTTTTAAGAAACATTTGTAATGCACTTTTTATTTTTTGTACTGGTTTTAAAGGACGATTTTTCTTCAGAACCTCAGATGTTAGCATGTTAGCGCGTTAGCACGTTAGCATGTTAGACTAATATAAAAGCCAAAATAGAAATCAGTGACTTTGGGAAGAACAAAATTAGTCATTCTCAGAATTCTTCCAGTTGGGTGATAAACCCACGTCGCTGGTTTCTTCTCCCGGTGGGTTTTATGCTCTGACTGACATGGGTTTTTAAGAGA